>CAMXCT020000258.1:575000-662500 GCA_947184155.2 Cladocopium goreaui | reverse complement strand
ATTTCTGGGATTCTGCATCTAGACGGATCCCCAGTGGACTAATGACTTGCACGATTTGGGAGTACCCCCATGAAGAAACCACCAAAAACTGGATGCAACTGCTATGAAAATCAACAATGGCCATGGCCTGAAAATGGGAGATACCCCCAACATGACCATAGGAAACATGATGATCAATCACTGGATTTTATGGACGACGTTTTCAGACACACCAAAGCGGCATCATTGTGTGGAAATTACGGGATGGTGATCTTGCGAGCTAAGTTTGGCACACCAATGTGACTAGTGACATAGCTAGGATCTCACCGTGAACAAGGGGGAGTCAACCAGGAAACATGGTGGATTAATGGGATACAATTACGATATTAATGATGCAGCGCCAATGCATAAACCATCGCGAATTGTGGCTTGTGACATTGGGTGTACCCCATGTTTTGGGATGGTGGTCATTATCACACCCAGATTGGCTATCGGGATGGTTGATAGCATTGGGTTTACCAAATTAGTTGACAATAGGTTTTCTCAAAGTAGCACAATCTGCCGGTTTTTTAACCGAATTCGAGGTATCTATAAACAGTGGTTGGGGACGTTAGTAGCTCGACCAGTCAACACACAATGGGTACTTCAACAACAAACACGACAATACATTGCCAATCTTAGATACC
This sequence comes from Cladocopium goreaui, assembly GCA_947184155.2. Lineage (NCBI taxonomy): Eukaryota > Dinophyceae > Suessiales > Symbiodiniaceae > Cladocopium > Cladocopium goreaui. The sequence continues at coordinate 661,835 of CAMXCT020000258.1, read as the reverse complement.
CTCCAAGAAAATGACAAATTCTTTGCTGGTGAATGTAGATATTCCCATTAATACCAAAAGACTAAAGGATAAAAGTATCCATGCAAGATTGACCTAGTAAAGATGAGCAAACAACTGGTTTGACAAGGCACTCTTCGGCAGGTCAAGCATATGTGGCCCAAAGGTAAGCACAGAGAGGTGCAAAATACAGCCACATATAGATACGAGTACAATCCTGGCCTAGAGAACGTGTAAATTTGGACATGCCCAATCTGAACCTTTCGCACATATCTATGATATCTACTATCTGTTTTACTTACCTTACCTTACCTTACCTGACCTTACCTTATGTAAGCGTGGAGTCATTGAAACCCCCAGAACAACATCGCCCTGCCTCGCCATGCTATGATCCACACTTCGCAGGACGTCGCCCTGTGCGCCACCAATACACATCCAATATCATCCAATAATACTACTAAGCCCTGGTTTCTTGCAAGGTGATAGCTACAGTTTGCTAGATAATCCCAAGGGACCCAATATCCCCTCCCCAAGAACCCATGGTTAGAGTCAGAGGATCTACACATATTTGGGACGATACACCGGGGAGGGGTTAATAGGATCGGGGGACGAAATTATAACCCCACTTTCACTCGGGTTTTTGGTATAAAGAGCGAACCAAAGCTAGATGGGCTTCTTACAAGGCGGTGTTTGATGCTTGGCTCAAAATGGGGGTATAAACCAACCATATTGGTTCTACAAGGGGATATAAGAAGTAGTTGAAAATGATGATATGTGGTATAACCACTACTATGCGGGATCCCCTGCTTGGCTTAGTTGCTTTGCAAATCGGTCAACGATTAGTTTTGCTACATCTACACTTAGACCAGGTGATAAACAAATTGAGAAGTCGGGGGACCACTTGCAGGAAGGTGTGGGAAAATCGATTTGTGAGGTATTCATGCAGTATCCCGATGGCTTCAAACAGTCGGAAAGCTTTTGGCTCAAACATGATCAACCAATATCAAACATCGTCCGTCTGTGAATTGTGGAGTTGTCCTAAATTGCTAAACGTCTCAATATATATCTGGTTGGTGGTTGACCGACCCCTCTAAAAAATATGAAAGTCAGTTGGGATGATTGATGACATTCCCAATATATGGAAAAAATAAAACATGTTCCAAACCACCAACCAGATATGTCACTATCTTCTATCCCATATTATGGTTCGGTTGTAGCCAGCATATTCTCGAACAAAAAGAAACGTAGTAGTATGGTTCCAAAGCCACAAGTAGATCATCTTCGTAGGCAATTCATGGATTGTTCAGATCCTCGGGTTATTGAACAATCAACTATGGAAACTGGCTCATTTTTATAGACGACTAGAATTTTTTACCTATCAACAACGGTGATTTTCCATAGCTACGTGGAACAACCATGTCTGTGCCGTCAGGCTACAAGGTACCAGTTGGGTATGGTCATCCCACTAGCATTAACAGAGACCACTAGAACTGTCATCTTTGGGGTTTTTCATCAGCCTCGATTGCCCAATAGTAGTGGGTATATGTATATATAACTTATAACATACATATAATGTATAAGATATGAGTCAATGTATTTCATATCAATATCATAATGTACAAAATACATCAACATACTGTGTATATATATATATATTTATATTATATGTATGTATATCTATCTATCTATCTATCTATTTATTGATTTATTTATCAACCTGTGATATCCGCGATCACCATCATTGTTTACAATGCAATACACCTCCTCGAGTAGAAAATCCTCCGCCGTCTCTTCCTCGCGACTGGCCACCATCCTGTGGAACCATCATTCGGGTGGCCTTTGCTATTGAACATGATCCACTTATACTTGATTTATCCATAAACAAATGGTGGTTTTGCATAGTTTTTTGTATGTTTACCAGAGGGTACAGGATGGTGCCCCCGTTCGTTAGCTAAGTTGCTTTATAAGTCCAATATATAGGGTTTATGGAGGTTATATCTATAATTAATAGGGATTATAAAGCAACTTATAACTGGGGATTTTCCCAATTTCATTGAATATTTCTTCGTTGATGGTAATGATGAGAGAATATTAAGTGGATATACTAATGGATGATTACCAATGGGTATATCATGGGTATATCAATAGTTGGATGGATACTTGGTGGCTCATCCCACAAATCGTAAGTGAATAAAACATCCCAGTAAGTGGATTAACCCTACTTATCCCACTTATAGCTGGGATCATAATGGCATACATGGAGGATGTTTCCAGCTAGAAGCTGGATAAAAACCGCTGGCGTGAGCGTAAGTCACCATATCGTGGGGTGATCCCATTTATAACTGGGTTAAAACACCACTTCCTAAGCAGTTATTCAGTGGAATGGTCCTACAATGTAGGGCCCCCGGACGATAGCTAAGTTGGTGTGGAACTCTAATAAGTATAGTTTGTGGTACTTATAACCATAGTTCATGGGGTTTATAAAGCAACAAACATCACTGGGGTGGCCACATTGTAGGATAAGAATGGGACAATGATACATAGGATGATGGGATAACAATGAGATGATTTTTTTGAAGGGGAAAATCATGGGATCGCACGGAAATTAAGCGTCAACATGAAAGGGGTTAGTCAGGTAAGTTATAGGGGACCATCATGGGAATATCATGTATACCCTCTGGCAATGACTAACAGTTTGCGAACTTGAACATGGCCATCGAAATAGTTGATTTACCCAGCTAGAAAATGGTGGATCTTTCCACTTCGCGAACTTGTTAGTTTACCAAAGGGTAACCATCACTAACCATCATTAACCACTCAGATATATGGTTCATTAACCATCATTAACCATCATTAACCATCATTAACCATAATTTCAATCCCATGAAATCCCTTAAATCCCACTAAATCTCATTAAATCCAATTGAATCACCATAGTTTAGAGGGTAGCTTAAACCATTATAGTTTACCATACTCATGAATAATGGGAGTAATGGGATGATAATGCGATGGAAGGATTCGGACAAGGGGATGACCCCTGCTCAGTAGTGGATAAGGACCATGACCTTTGGCAGCTAGCACATCACCTCACCACACTTGCAAAGGAGGCAGCACTCCTGATCAAAGTTGTGAAGGTGCAGGCGCATGAGGACGGGTCATCATACACCAACCCAATTGACCAGTGGGCCGTTGCCGGAAACGCAGCCGCCGACCAGGCTGCACAATCCGCCCGCAGATTTTTTTCTTCCCAATTTTGGCAAGTTTGGGACCAGGTTCGACTTGCCTATAAAAAAACCCCTACACGGATCCGTGACACCATCCACAAAGTTTTTGTTTCTGTAGGACAAAAAGCATCTCGAACAAAGAAGGTCGAGACAGAACCAGCCGAACCAAAGCGTGAAGTGCCGGACGTTCAAAATGTCCAAGTGCCAGTAGCGTTTGACCCTTCTCCAAACTGGGATGATCGTGATGAGACAATCGATCTAGGAGAATGTGCAGTTTCAGTCTTTGATTGGTTACGCAATTTCACCCAGGGCGCACAAACAGAACCCATGTGGATTTGTACTTATCAAATGTTGTGCCACTACCAATTAGCTACAGGTAAGATCGGCCCCTCTTGCGTGGCGAAGGTTTGGATCCAGGTGAACATGCCCTTAAACCACACAAACAGTACGATTTCCTGCAGCAGGCCACTTGGTTTGGACACTATTTGAGGAAACTTGGGAAGGCGTTCCATTTAGAGCTAGAAGCCGCGCCGCACACGTCCTGCAGGCACAGTGATTCAATTTTGGAACAGGTGTTACAAGATCCGAGCAAATGCAGCTGTTATCAATGGACTGGATCAACTTTTTGAGTCGAAAATTGGGATGTCTTTGAAAAAGGCTGCTCAGTTCCAGGGGCTACCCATCCTAAAACAGGATGCGTAAAGGCAACCATTGGCCGCCCTTGTAGACTTTTCATGACTTTTCTGCATTGGACAACATGGCCGAATGGGAAATGGGAAATGGGATGACAACGGGATGATCCCCTGACAACGGAAAAAAATGGGGATTCATCCTCAGGCGTATGGTCCATCCCATAGGAATCCTGATCTGGGTACCCTCTGGTTATGGCTGACAGTTTGCCATGGTTAAGCCATGGCCCTAATCGAAATAGACGGTTCACCAAACTTAAAAATGGGTGGATCTTTCAATGGCAAACTGTTAGTCATTATCATAACCAGATGGTAAATAAATCCTAATAGATAATTAATTAATTTAATACTCCAATATGGAGTATAAAAAACATAAAGTGTTAACCATGGAGCATATAAGGATATAGCCGAAGAAACATGGTAGATATGTAGTGTCAGTAAAAACTAAGAGCACTAGGAATGTACTGAACGGAACATGATAGGGATATAGTAGGAACACATTAGGAATCAAATAGGAATGGAATAGAAAGACAATATGGGAATATCATACATCGATTTGGCTAAACCCCTGTGGAATCACAAATGACTTGAGCAGTTTCAGCTTAACCCTGGTGTTGACGATTGTGTCGAGGGTGATTAGTCTACCTCTTTTATATTGGGATGATCATGACTAAAGGGGGTTCCACTACCCCAAAGCTGGTGCGGATTATCATAATCGATGGAACATACCTGGCAGGACACACGTGTGTTGTTTAGTTCGTTCGTGCGAATGGGATACATTAACATAATATAGCCATAATATCATAATAACTGGCTGTATGTAGCCAGATATAAACCCATATTATTATTATATATATATATATAACATAATGTTATAATATAACTTGATTTTCATACAGCCAGATATTCTGTTAATATGGGTTTCTCTTGAGATGCGGTACCCAATTCCATCCATTGATGGAATCATCATTTCCCCTACCAAAAAGTGCCGTCCAATCAAATTATGTATTGAATGCAGCAGATATTTCAGTATCATTACTCTAACAGTTGGTATCTTGGGTCAGGTGCAGGACAGACATCGAGCCGTTGCTGTATCGTATGATCAAATAATGTCAACCCTGGATTCACTCATGATCACTATTTGGAAGGTACTTCCACAATTAATAAACCATGACTGGTTGGTGGTTTTAACAATCTTGAAACATATTACTCAATGGGAAGGATTATCCCATATATTAAGGAAAATGAAAGATGATTGAAACCACCAACCAGATGGTTTCTGAATCCTGGGTTGATCTTATCCAAGCCAGAAACACAAAGCTGCCATCACTGCCATCACATTCCGTCAAGATCCAGGAGCACGGCCCAGCCCTGCCTATTGGGATTCCGAACTGAAGCACTGAAAATCCATGGGATTGGAATGAGATAAATATGGATAAACCATCTCTGGTTGGTGGTTGAGCCCCACCCCTCTGAAAAATGATGAAGTTCGTCAGTTGGGGTTATGACATTCCCAATATGATGGGAAAAACAAAACATGTTCCAAACCACCAACCAGTAAATATGGATAAACCATCTACAAAGTTACTAAAAGTGTACAAAGTGCTGGAGTTCTTCCACATGTTCAAACTTCTATCGGTGATGTTTAATCAACAGCAAATCACCAAAGAACTGAAAGACCCGCCGTAATCCGCCTGCATTCCTTCAGGACAACCCAATGGTCCAGCTTTGACAGGTCCTACACAACGAATCGATGCAGGGAGCAGGGTTGAAATCGGTAGTGCAAGCATTTCTTCTGGTTGGTTACTGTGGATTATATACATCCATATGGAGGTTTCCGTTTTGTCATGGGGGTCCCCCTAGATCATCCATTTATCGATGGGTTTTCATGGATTTTCCATGAAATAAACCAACCAGGAATGGGGGTATCCCCATTTATGGACGCCATGTTGATATCCTGGCTGACCAAAGATGGCTCCCTACAGCCACAAGTCCGCTAGCCATTGCAGAATGGTGCACGACTTCGTCGTCGACTGGGCCGGGGTTCTCTTCGACCGGATTTCTTGGACCGGTTTTGATCGCCATCGAAACTGAAACCCCCATTGCTCTGGGGCTAAGTTGGCATGCTTTCTCGCATTGATCTGCTTCTGCGGATGCTTCAGGGGTCCTGTGTGTACCCCCCCAATATCACCATAATCCATAATATTTGATTAGCTTAAAATTACCCGTCTCCAGTTGGTTTACCCGCACTTTTGATGCTTATCTCGGCATATTTTCATGATTTGTCTTCCGAAGCCAAGGGTAAGCATCGCGGTTATGACGCCTCCCTGGTCCCCATCCTCATAGACACCCCGGCTGGAACCTGCGAAGGGGGCCAGAAAAACAGGGCCAGATCTGTGCAGAAAATAGGGCATACTCCGCCAATGGGAATATGTTTTTCTAAATCGATCGATCGGTCAATCATCACATAATATTGGGTAGCCTATTTTCAAACAAATCCCCCCATGAGGCATGTTGTTGTGGAGGCAATGCAGCGATTTCACCAGAGTTGAACCTCACTGATGGGAATTTCATGTGGACCCACTGCTATTAGGACCTATCATTTTTGGATGGAAAAAATCATCCCCATCTTATTGAGTCATATTGGGGATGGTTCATCATTGGATGTACCACATTATCATTGCCAATCTTAGATACCCTGCAAAAAACTAAATTCTTGCTGGTTAGTAGATATTCCCATTAATACCAAAAGACTAAAGGATTAAAGTATCCATGTAAGATTGACCTAGTTATTTTGATCCTGTCAAGCCTCGACCATTCTAGTTTCAGCAATTGGGATCATCCGGTGAATAATACAATGTTGAGGTTTCCAAATAGATTTCTCTGAAAAGAGGGTATCCCAACAAAAGGCTCTGTGTTTCCTGCAAGGACACTCGTTACTGTTGCAAGAAACCACCACTCCCAAGAAGAAATCAGATGGTGAATCATTGTCCACTAAAAATATGCGGCTGTTTCAGGAGATATCCAAATGGAGGCTTTTTCCAAAAATAGAGGTCTCCCAAAATGGGGGGACCCCCAGTCATCATCTATTTGATGTTCGGGTTTTCCATGAAATAAACCATCCAGCGAGCTTGGGATACCACCATTTTAGGAAACCTCCAAATAGATAACTGGTTGGTGGTATACCTACTCCTCTGAAAAATATGAGTTCGTCAGTTTGGATTATGACATTCCCAACTGAATGGAAAGTCATGATCCATTCATGTTCCAGTCACCACCAACCAGTATAGTATAGATATATTGAATAATCATCATTTTAGTATAGATCTATTGGGATAGCACCATTTTAGGAAAGCTCCAAACATTGCCAATCTTAGATACCCTGCAAAAAAAGACAAATTCTGCAAGCTGGTACATTAGTAGATATTCCCATTAATACCAAAAGACTAGTTAGGATTATTTGGTATCCATGTAAGATTGACCTAGCAAATAGATAAATCCACAAAAGAAACGAAGCGTCGCAGCGTCGCAGCGTCTTTTTGGGCCCCGTGATCCGTTGCCAGCGACGCGGTTCAGCAAATTGGGCGACGGCAAGAGAACGTCCAAAGACCTTAGATTTTTTAGCGACAGGTGCTACCCCAGGTGGATTTAACCCAAGAGATACAAACACAGAATTTTACGTTGGCAATAGTATATTATTAGTTTATTATAGTTGGTTTATGTTAGCTAAGTTGATTTATAACTCCGATTTCACTAGGGTTGTATGGTAGATGATATCTCTATAGTTCATGGTGTTTAAAATCCAACAAACACAACTGGGGGGTAGTACCTTTTGCGTTGCCCCTTGTTGCGATTGCACCCCCCACATCTGGAGCAGAAGGACGCGTTTTCGAGTAGAATCATCTTGGCACGCCTATTCTTCATGGTTCATGTCAAGTTGAGTGTAGAATTATAGTTATTGACCAGCTATAGGATGTACATCCTAGCAAGTCTCGGGTAATGTAACACCTGAAAAGGGATGCATTTCAATATAAACATACTTAGACATATGATTACCAGCGGATATCCTTGATTACTGATATTATTACTGGATCATCACTGGATATTTACTACTAGACACCCTATATCTTTAAAGCTGGCAATATTGAAAACCACACCTGAGAACACACATCTATGGAGGACTTTGGCATATGACAGGGGCAATTCCAAGCAAGGGTGCTGAAGAAAATCATGATAAATTATGTTTTTTTTTTTGGTGTAACCTATGTTTAGACAAACCCAGATTAACGTACACCCTGGGCTACACCAAGATATGGAAAACAACCGGCTGGTTTCTCCCTGGCCCTGGTGGGTTAAATCCACAACACCGGGGTTCCCGACATGCCACCCTCAACGAGCGTTTCTGACCAGAGGTCTTGTACCTAAAAGCCATCGCGTGAAAAGGCGGTTTTCGCAGCGAAACAACCGCCAGAAATTGAAGGTTTAAAACCAACCATACCCGGGATATATCCGGGAGATATACTTTGCGGTAATTTGATATATAGAAAATCGGTAAATCATCGAACTAAATGGGCCATGATCCATAGCTCTATTAAACTGCCGCAGGGTAAGGGGAAGCAATGGGGGGTATATTGGGACAAACCCGAAGAAACCGTGAGAACAGGTCATGATCAGCAGTCTTGTGGAGGATGGGGGGAAGGATATTTCACCAAAGATGGAACTATCACGACGATCAACCATAGTAGTAGATGGATATCATTTGGATTTAGAATAAACAATCAAGATGCAACTGCTTCAAATTTGTTGAACTGTCCACATCCCAGTTATCCTAGTGAAGTAAACCCTCACAATGGGTTTGAATCATGGTACCCTTCCTGTCCTCACAAGTGGCTAGCTGAGAAAGCCCGGAACTAGCCATGGAGGGTACCCTTTGCCATCCCCATGATGCTCACAGACGGTTTATGGCGTAGCAATTTATCCCAATTTTGGCATCGTGGCATCGTTGACAACTGTTGACCTATAGCCATCTGAAGAACAGCTGGAATAGAATATACTGAATCAAACATGAGAAAACTAAGTAGAGATATAGAGACGCAATGGCAAATCAAGTGGATCCTCATAACATCAACAAACAACACTTGCACACCTACAAAAAAAATAATGTTCTTAACGACCCAAAATGACACATATTGCAAGTCCTTCTTTGAACCATACCCAAATTTAAGCGAGTATAGAACCAACAACAAGTAGAGATACCGATCTCCATTTCTGTTGCCTATGGGCCTATCGCCCGCAGAAACTCTCCGCTATCCAATACCAATCTTCACCGCTAGGACAACCCGAACACGACAATTTCCGTTCGGTCGCTAGGACAAACATACTTCTCCATTCTTTTGACTTACCCTCTGGTTATTTAACATAGCCATGGAAAATGGTCCATTTATAGATGGTGTACCTATTAAAAATTGTGATTTTCCATGGCTATGTTAAATAAGCAGAGGGTATATATTTATTAGATAACATCATCACTAAATTGAACAACACAGAAGCTGTGTTCATTTTGGAAATCAAAAAAATATAGCAACAAAACATTTCCAACCTTAAGTACCATCCATGAAATCTAATCAGCTTAGCTGGCTAGGTCAACAAAACATAATATACAGTGCCTCCATTAACAGTGGGAAAAGTGAAATAAACCGGTTACCATTATATCAAGTACTCCTCATATGGGCTCTCGATTTCAGAACAAATCCTCTTCATGAACACATGGCTTCGTTTGGGGGGGAGCATCCAAGATTGGGAAGGGATTATTACATGATACCCCTCCGGTAATCAGCTCCATGGCTTGCTGGAAAATCACCCATTCAGTCCAGAGATTTCCCAAGCTATATAAACATCTATTTCTACAGGATGGGGCCCCCAGTCAATAGCGTATAGCGTTCAGAAACGCCTTAAAAAAGTGGCTGAATTCGATTGGGTTTATGGTAGGTATTTTTCGAACTAGTTAACTAGTTTTCATGGGGGTTATTTCATGGGTTTCTAAACCAACTTATAACAGGGGGGCCCCATCCAATGATTGGTATTTAGTATTAACCATCCAATGATTTTTTTGCGTAGCCAATTTCGACCCATAGCCTACAATTTGTTGTGGAAGTTATGGCCCATTTAGTTCGCTAGTTTACCTATGAAAAATGGTTGGTGATTTTTAATAGCAAACTGGCAAATTACCAAAGGTTACGGCTTTGTACCCCAAAAACCACACCTACCTAATCACAAAAATCTATTAAATAAGTTAAAATACTATATATATAATCATATCTAAATAATCATATCTATATAATCATATCTTAATAATCATATCTATATAAACATATCTATATAATCATATCTATTTTGTCATATCTTAATATTCATATCTATATAATCAAATCTATATAATCATTTCTATATCTATATCTATCTGTAAACAATATATATATATGTATATATATATAACGTGGAATACAGATGAGTGTGGGGGTACACTATTGCGTCCACAGATTCCAAAATAATTGTGAACCCTTGGAAATGATGGAGGGGACACTATTGTGTCCACAAGATTTTGGGGTAAGTTTTTTCAGTTTTTTATTTTTCAATTGTTTTAAATTATTTTCTATTTTTTGTTTAATTTGATACATTTTTTCAAAAGTTAGTTTAATTGTTAAATTAAAAAATATTATTATTTTTTTTAATATTTGTATTTTTATTTGAATATATATATATATTACTTTTAAAACATATATTCAATTTTTAATTTTTAAAAAATAAACCTTTTATTTTTTTAAAACAATAATTAGTTATATATATATAATTGATCCTAAATTGTCGGGGGTTGGGTTCACTATTGTGTCCAGGTGCAGCTTCAATTGTGGGGGGTTGGGTTCACTATTGTGTCCAGGTATCACTATTGTGTCCAGGTGCAGCTTCTTCCTTTTTTTCCACCATTTTAAAGTTTTTCCTTTTACTTTCTTAATTCCCCACCTGCCAGGTGAGGGTTGTTAGATTTTATCCGAGCTGTTTTTTTTTCCAGTTTCTCCTTGACCATGTCTGCATCAACTTCCACGTCCACTTCCGCCTTGCCAACTCTTCGCCAATCTCTTCGCCAACTTCCGCGCGCAGTGGGCACTGCTGGACCTCAACTGCTGGCTTCGGCCTTGCCAACTCGTCGCCAATCTCTTCGCCAACTTCCGCGCGCAGTGGGAACTGCTGGACCTCAACTGCCGGCTTCGGCCTGCCAACTCGTCGCCAATCTCTTCGCCAACTTCCGCGCGCAGTGGGCACTGCTGGACCTCAACTGCCGGCTTCGGCCTTGCCAACTCGTCGCCAATCTCTTCGCCAACTTCCGCGCGCAGTGGGCGCTGCTGGACCTCAACTGCCGGCTTCGGCCTTGCCAACTCGTCGCCAATCTCTTCGCCAACTTCCGCGCGCAGTGGGCATTGGCTTCCGATCTGAGTGGGCAGGGCTGGACCTCAACCGCAAGGGTCTGAGCGCAGTGGGCACCGCTGGACCTCAACCTGGGACCCTCCGAGCTCAGTGGGCACTGGACCTCAACGCCCAGATAGAATGCCAAAAGATATGCCAGATAGAACGCCAGATAGCATGTCAGATAGAATGCCAGAAGATATGCCAGATAGAATGTCAGATAGAATGCCAGAAGATATGCCAGAACATATGCCAGATAGAATGCCAGAAGGTATGCCAGATAGAATGTCAGATAGAATGCCAGAAGGTATGCCAAATAAAGTGCCAGAATGTTTGCCAGATAGAATGTCAGAAGATTTGCCAGATAGAATGCCAGATAGGATGTCAGAAGATATGCCAGAAGATATGCCAGATAGAATGCCAGATAATATGCCAGAACATATGCCAGGTAGAATGCCAGAAGATATGCCAGATAGAACCCCTGCAGATAGCATGTCAGATAGGATGCCAGAAAATATGCCGGAAGATATGCCAGATAGAAAACCAGAAGATATGCCAGATAGAATGTCAGATAGAATGCCAGAAGATATGCCAGATAAAATGCCATAAGATATGCCAGATAGAGTGCCAGAAGACTTGCCAGATAGAAAGCCAGATAGGATGTCAGAAGATATGCCAGAAGAAGATATGCCAGATATGCCAGAACATATGCCAGAAGATATGCCAGATAGAATGCCAGAAGATATGTCAGATAGAATGCCAGAAGATATGTCAGATAGAATGCCAGAAGATTTGCCAATAACAAAACGTATAAATGTCATGGTGGGGATGACTCGAAGTAAAGTAATTTTTTCACTTGATCATTTGACATTTCCAAATGTCCTTCCACTTAAAGTTATAACCTGAGCCACAATAGTATGGTTTGTTTGGGGGGTACACTATTGTGTCCAGCTGGCTTCCTGAGGTGATTTTTTTTTTCAAACATTCCCTTTACCTTTTCCTTTGCTAAAGTTTTTTCTTTTTTGATATTTCTATGGTATTACTATTGGATTTCTATGGAATTCCTATGGGGTTTCCATGATGTTTCTATGATATTACTGGAGGATTTCTATGGGATTTCTGAAGGGATGCTATGGGAGTTCTATGGTATTCTCATGGGATTTCCATTGGATTCCTATGGGATTTCTATGGTATTTCTATGATGTTTCTATGATATTTCTATGGGGCTTCTATTGGATTCCTGTGGAATTTCTGTTGGATTCCTGTGGGGTTTCCAAGGTATTTCCATGATGTTTCTATGATATTTCTATGGGATTATTATTGGAATTCTCATGGGATTTCTTTGTGGTTCCTATGCTATTCCTTTGCTAAAGTTTTTTTCCTTTGCTAAAGCTTTTCTCTTCTATGGTATTTACTTTATTAATTGATTAGTTTCTTTCATTTGAAATTCCCAGAAATGCACAATTTCCCAAAATATATGATGCATTATTAAAATCCAATTTAAAAACATCACTCACACAATTTTTCAAGGGGGTAGTCCATGAGTCCATGAGCAACACTGATCCACAATAGTATGGTTTGTTTGGGGGGTACACTATTGTGTCCAGCTGCTTCCTGGGGTGATGTTTTTTCAATCAATCCCTTTACCTTTTCCTTTGCTAAAGTTTTTCTTTTACTTCCTAAACTTTCTTAATTAATTTCTTTCATTTGAAATTCCCAGAAATGCCCAATTTCCCAAAATATATGGCACCTTATTAAAAACCCAATGAAGTACTTTACTTCGAGTGACCCCCGCCATGACATTTATACGTTTTGTTACTGGCAAATCTTCTGGCATTCTATCTGACATATCTTCTGGCATTCTATCTGACATATCTTCTGGCATTCTATCTGGCAAACATTCTGAACTTTATCTGGAATACCTTGTAGCAGTCTATCTGGCATATCAGAACTCATTCTAGCTGGCATACCTTCTGGCATTTTATCTAGCATAACTTCCGGCATTTTATTGAACATTCTATCTGATGTTCTATCTTGCATATCTTCTGGCATCCTATCTGACATGCTATCTGGCGTTCTATCTGGCATATCTTCTGGCATTCTATCTGACATATCTTCTGGCATTCTATCTGGCATTCTATCTGGCATAGCTTCTGGCCTTCTACCTGGCATATCTTCTGGCAGATGTTCTGGCATATCTTCTGGCATTCCATCTGGCATATCTTCTGGCATTCTACCTGGCATATCTTCTGGCATATGTTCTGGCATATCTTCTGGCATTCCATCTGGCCTTCTATCTGGCATATCTTCTGGCATATTATCTGGCAAATCTAGTGGCATTCTATCTGGCACACATTCTGGCACTTTAACTGGCATATCTTCTGGCATTCTATCTGACATTTTATCTGGCATTCTATCTGGCATACCTTCTGGCATTCTATCTGGCATATCTTCTAACATTCTATCTGGCATATCTTCTGGCACTCTATCTGCCATATCTTATGGCATTTTGTCTGGCATATCTTCTGGCATTCTATCTGGCCGTTGAGGTCCAGCGGTGCGCACTGAGCTGGGAAGGTCCCAGGTTGAGGTCCAGCGGTGCGCACTGAGCTCGGAAGGTCCCAGGTTGAAGTCCAGCGGTGCGCACTGAGCTGGGAAGGTCCCAGGTTGATGTCCAGCGGTGCGCACTGAGCTGGGAAGGTCCCAGGTTGAAGTCCAGCGGTGCGCACTGAGCTCGGAAGGTCCCAGGTTGAAGTCCAGCGGTGCGCACTGAGCTGGGAAGGTCCCAGGTTGAAGTCCAGCGGTGCGCACTGAGCTGGGAAGGTCCCAGGTTGATGTCCAGCGGTGCGCACTGAGCTGGGAAGGTCCCAGGTTGAGGTCCAGCAGTGCGCACTGAGCCCGGAAGTTGGCGAAGAGCTTGGCGAAGAGTTGGCAAGGCGGAAGTGGAGGTGGAAGTTGATGCAGACATGGTCGAGGAGAAACTGGAGGAGGAGGCGGAGGAGGAGGAGGACAGCAGCTCTGATAAAATCCAACAACCCTCACCTGGCAGGTGGGAAAAAAAAGCATCACCCAAACAATTTTTCAAGGGGGTAGTCCATGAGCAGCCATGATCCACAATAGTATGGTTTGTTTGGGGGGTTCACTATTGTGTCCAGATGCTTCCTGGGGTGTTTTTTTTCCAAACATTCCCTTTACCTTTTCCTTTGCTAAAGCCTTTTTCTTTTATGGTATTTACTTTCTTAATTAGTTTCTTTCATTTGAAATTCTCAGAAATGATCAATTTCACAAAATATATGATACTTATTTAAAACCCAACTAAAAAACATAACTCAAACAATTTTTCAAGGGGGTAGTCCATGAGCAACACTGATCCACAATAGTATGTTTGTTTGGGGAGTTCACTATTGTGTCCAGCTGCTTCCTGGGGTGATTTTTTTTCAAACAATCCCTTTACCTTTTCATTTGCTAAAGTTTTTTTCTTTTATGGTATTTCTATGGTATTACTATTGGATTTCTATGGAATTCCTATGGGGTTTCCATGATGTTTCTACGATATTTCTGGATGATTTTTATGGGATTTCTGAAGGGATGCTATGGGAGTTCTATGGTATTCTTATGGGATTTCCATTGGATTCCTATGGGATTTCTGTGGTATTTCTATGATGTTTCTATGATATTTCTATGGGGTTTCTATTGGATTCCTGTGGAATTTCTATTGGATTCCTCTGGGATTTCCAAGGTATTTCCATGATGTTTCTATGATATTTCTGTGGGATTATTATTGGAATTCTCATGGGATTTCTTTGTGGTTCCTATGCTATTCCATGTTATTTCTATGATCTTTCTATAGGATTTCTGTGTGATTCCTATGGGATTTCCATGGTATTTCTATGATATTTCTTTGGGACTACTATTGGATTTCTGGGATGTCGATGGTCTTTCTATGGGATTCCTATGGGATTTCCATTGGATTCCTATGGGATTTCTATGGTATCTATTGGATTCCTGTGGGATTTTCAAGGTATTTGAAAATTAATTGAACGTAAAGTGAAATCAATGGAAATCAATTCAAAGTAAATTGAAAGCAATTGAAAGCAATTTGACATCAATTGAAAGTAATTAAATTGAAATAAATTAAAATCAGTTGAAAGTAAACTGAAAGTAAATTGAAATCAATTGGAAGTAATTAAATTGAAATCAATTGAAAGTAAGTTGAAAGCAATTCAAAGTAAATTGAAAGTAAATCGAAATCAATTCAAAGTAAATTGAAATCAATTGAAAGTAAATTGAAATCAATTGAAAATTAATTGAACGTAAAGTGACATCAATTGAAATCAATTCAAAGTAAATTGAAATTAATTGAAAGTAATTTGACATCAATTGAAAGTAATTAAATTGAAATAAATAAAATCAGTGGAAAGTAAACTGAAAGTAAATTGAAATCAACTGAAAGTAAATTGAAAGCAATTCAAAGTAAATTGAAAGTAAATTGAAATCAATTGAAATCTATCATTTTGTTTATTCCACACTATTGTGCACCCCGGTCCCTTGAAATTTCCACCGTATTGTGTACCCTCATGTAATACATATGGCCAGCTCTCAGAATCTGTGGGTACCATTCCCATGCATGACGGACAACCCTTGTGAGCCCCAAACTCGACGATGAATATCGTTGAATTTTAAGTCCGCCAACTGGACCTAGGGTCATTCCATTTCTGACTTGGTTAGGAGTTATGAGTAAGCAAATAAAGTTTTCTCTAATGGGATATTATCACCCTAGGGTTATTCCGTTGGTGAAAAAACATCCATTCGAAATCATAACTGCTGATTATAGACCCACCATGGCTTAATCAGTTCTCACCTGTTTTCACGAAGCCCACAAACCCCACGGTGTTTCCCACACTTCGTCGCCTAACTTTGCCAAAGAACCCCCAAATTCTTCAGACTTCCTTCCACCTCTTGCTGCATTCGCGACCTTGGTGAAGATTACCGATTAAAGATTACCGAGAAGTAATGTATGATCTGGTTGGTGGTTTTAACCATCTTAAAAAATATTAGTCAGTGGGAAGGATTATCCCATATATTATGGAAAATAAAAAATGTTGGAAACCACCAACCAGTGATATAGTTGGTTTATGATGATGATGATGATGATGATACTACTGAAGCTCTGCTTGGATGATATAGAAGTTCTACATGATGATGATATACTTCGAAGATCAGCCCACGTAGTAACTGGATGGCGTGTGTGGGTCTCGCTAATGGGACAGCCCCACTTTTTGGGTCCTTACTAACCAGGCTTGTCAACCAGTTACAAAGTGGGATGATCCTCCAAACAGGCCAAGAAGGCGTTGATCAACAATGGACAACTTTGAAAGGAAAGTCATGATATTCCAATGGAATCCAGGGAGTACCCCACAAAAGATTGTGTAAATCAGTATCAGTATAAGACAAAAGAGGATGATATTTGGATAAATAAAGAAAGATGCTGTAGGACGATGCAAGAGAATAGAACCTAGCAACTTGCAAATTCTTCTTGGAAATGCCTGGGCAGCTTTTGCTCTGTGCTCCTCCTCCATCGCCGCAGAACTACTAAAGCAGCTCTGTACGTCTGCTTTTCGAGTCGCTTTGAAAGTCGAGAATCTGAATGTTGTTCGGTCTACAAATGCTCTATTTGAGGGTGTACGCAGAATCATGACTGGATTCCTACAATCAGAGTCTTTCCCAGTAAGATTACTATTTATGCCTGGTGGTGGTGGTGGTATATGGGTTATATTGCATATTAACGGACTGCAAACCGGTTACCAAGTAATTAGACTACTTGACTGGGTAATTATACTTGGTGGCAAATCTCTGCCAACAAAATGATAGAACAAAACAGCATCTGGTGAAGCATGCTCTACCCTCTGGTAAACTAACATAACTTTTGAACATCTCCATTTTACATCATTTTAATAGGTAAATCTTCTATAAATGGGCCATCGCTTCCATGACAATGTGAGTTTACCTTAAAGGGTACAGATCTCGAGTATGGATTGGTGCTACTTCCTTTAACGACATGTCTCTATGATTCAGATGGAACATCATAGGTCCATGGGAAAACGGTAATCAAACATTGCCGGAAAATCATCCAAAATTGAGTATGATGATGTTACCAACAAACTCAATGTCCATTTATAGAGGCTTTCCCATGGTTTTCCTATGGCCTTTCCCATGCTTTTCCTCTGGCTTTTCCATGGTTTAAACCTCCATTGAGTTCCAGGATTTTCCATCCACTCCCGAAAAAATGCCGCGGAGTTAGCCTGTGAGACATGAACAGATTGGCCTTTCGAAAGCAAAAACAGCTTAAACTTTAATGTCAACCCCGGATTAATAAACCATGGTAATTATATTAATTAGGGGGGTATTCCGCCAATAGTCATGATTTGATACTTAAATGGCTTAAATGGTACCTTCCCAATTAAACAGCCGTTTGGGGTTTATTAATCCAGGGTTGACATTATGGGCAATTCTCATTTGGATTTGTTCGGCTGAATTATAATCTAAGTACAGTCTTAACGGGGCTGTATGGATGGGATATCGGAATGTCCATTCCATATTAATCCAGGGTTGACATTATATTAAGTGGATATACTAATGGATGATTACCAACGGGTATATCATGGCTATATCCATAGTTCGTTGATACTTGGGAAAATAATCTTTGGGAAAATCATACTTGGGAAAAGAAAAATTTGGCTTAGGAAAATAAAAATTGGCGAACAGTTTGCGAACTGGAAAACGGCTCATACAGGATGGTGCCCCCCAGTTATAAGTTGGTTTATAAACCCCATTAACTATAGTTATATATATCTACCATAAACATCCATAAACCATAGTTATTGGACTTACTAACCAACTTAGCTAACGAACTGGGGCACCACTTTGTACAAACAACACTCGGCATAGAAATAGTGGATTTACCCAGCTAGAAAATGGTGGATCTTTCCACTTCACGACCTTGTTAGTTTACCAAAGGGTAACTAACCATCACTAACCATCATTAACCACTCAGATATATAGTGGATTTACCCATAGAAACAACACTCGGAAATTGGCGACTTGGCGAAAAAAGTTCGGATTCGAACTGTATATTGTAACCAGCGATCAGCCCCGTTGCGTTGACCGTTGACGGTCATTTCTGGCTGTGGTAATCAATGGGAGATCTCCAGGATCCAATACATGCAAGGTGGTGCCCCAGTTCGTTAGCTAAGTTGGTGCAAATAACTCCCATTTCACTATGGTTTATGGCAGATATAACTATAGTTAATGGGGTTTATAAACCAACTTATAACTGGGGGGCACCACCTTGTGGAGGTACGTGTTTACCATATTTCTGGCCATATGAATTGTGCTTTTCTGGAGATATTCCCTGAAATTTAGGCCTTATATATAGGCCTTAAAAAAATGGTACCCTCTGGTTATTTAACATAGCCATGGAAAATGGCCCATTTATAGTGAATTTTCCCATTAAAACCTCCATTTATAAAGGATTTTCTATGGCTATGTTAAATAACTAGATGGTAGGTAGCTCCAATGAATCGGTTCCTGAGTCATGGCCATTGATGGTATTGCGAACTTCGTGCTGGACCCACGCAGATACCAGGTACCCCAGATCTGAAATTCAGTTCCGCCAGGTGGTTTTCACACCTGGTATGCTGCTTTTAAAGACCACCACAAGCTGCCACTTGTCTTCAGAAGAACTAATGATTACCATCTGGTTATGACTAACATAGCCATGGAAAATCACCATTTTTAATAGGTGAACCATCTATAAATGGACCATTTTCCATGGCTATGTCGAATAACCAGAGGGTAACTATAATATTGTTTATATAATGGAACAATGTCGACCACGTTGTTAGACCCCGTTAAGAAGATCATTCTGAGACGAACTTTTGCCTTGCTTCATTCAACAGTAACGCGTTATTCTGTTCTTCTCAAGGATCTCATTTACTGAAAGGGATTTTGAATTGCACTAATTCTGGGATATTCTAGAAATCATCCATTGACACTGGACCAAACTTTTCTGAGTTCCCCATTTACTGGTGCAGTTATGGATTCCTGCTGCTCACATTCCCATTGGTGGGTAAATCTTCGAATTATGAGTAATATCTGAGAATTGGTACCTGTAGAGTAATATCTTAAATTTACCTGCACTTCGAATATTGTTGGTTGGTTAATCTCTGTAGAATTTTTTCAAAGCTGGATCTTGCAGGTATATTTATGAACCAATCTGATTGGTGATCTACGCTCCCCATGATGGTTGGTTTAAGGTTTATATCCCTAATTTTTAGTTGCTGATATATGTATATTGTATACATACTATATATGAGTATATAGTATAATATACATTTATATAGCAAATTTGATTTATTGCCGATATTCAGAACAGTGTTTATTGTTGCAGTGGTTGCTGGTGACGTTCCTACATTCCGCTACTGTTGGTTGTAGCATATCACTAGTATATCCCTAAATAAAATATCATGAATCGTGACATATCATAAAAGAGTTGGTATTTTGTATACGAGTAACATTCATAAGCCAAATAGAAAATGGAATGGACATTCCGATATCCCATCCATACCAGCCCCGTGTTAAGATTGTACTTAGATTATAATTCAGCCAAACAAATCCAAATGAGAATTGCCCATAATGTCAACCTTGGATTAAATGATAAACCCCTAGGCTGTTTAATTGGGAAGGTACCATGTAAGTATCAAATCATGACTATTGGGGGAATACCCCCCAAACTAATAAACCCTAGTTTATTAATCCGGGGTTGACGGTATTGTGGTTGCGAATGGGAAAGCCGGCAGTTGCAACACCCGATCGCATCATAGGCATCTGCTCGCCCCTGCACAAAAGCACCAGCGACGGACACGCCATGCTCGCCACGTCATCGCCCCACAACGCGTTGCTCAAAGCGCAACGCGCTGCGGCCGGAAACTGTACAGCCCGGCGGTCGTTTTTTGCCAACGAAAAAAATAAATGGCAAGAAATAGTTGATTTACCCATTAAAAATGGTGATTTTCCATAGTTATGTTAGTTTACCAGAGGGTAGGATAAACTGGCCAAACTTGGATACCCTGCATTGATTTGTTGTAAGCAGATTATGCGCATGGACAACGAATCCGACATTTTCCATTCAGGGTTGGCGCAGATTATGCATTCACGCGAATCAGGCATCCCTAATTAGAGTATCAACCACAAAAAAGGGGGGCCAACATAGAAATCATCTTAAATAGTTGTGTACCCAACTCTATAAACCGCAAATTGGGATGGTTTATAACAGTATAACTGTGTATACATGTGTATACCATATTGACAAGGAGAAAATGAGCAAAGAATCAACATCAACAAAACACATGGGATGCTGACCCTCTGGCTGCAAGCCATCCTCCAAATGTTGATGATTTTCCCAGGAAATCGGTAATGATGACACCATTCATGACTTTATCCCCATGAATCAGCAAATTTCTGCTGGTTAAATCAGGTTTCATCACCATAAATTAGATGGTTTTTCATCACCATCCAACGGATGATTGTTAACCATCGTGATTGTTAACCATCAATTTAGGTGACAAGAAACATCATCATTTTAGATGATCCATCATTCTAGATGCTTAAATCACCTCATTTTAGATAGTTAAGTCACCAGTTCTGGTTCCAATCCTGGGGTTGGAAAAGAAGCACCTCAGCCTGTCATCGAAATTTAAGAGGGCAATATAGGCAGCAAATGATCTTAAGGTGCATAACTAATTCAAAACTTATTTTAGTAACCCCAAAAAGATACGCAGAAACGTGATTTATCACTATCTAAGTGGAGTGTAACACGATCTCTTTTTGGAGTTACTCTAACTACCAATAACTTAACCACAAAGTGGTATGGACAACAACTGGATGATCCCCATCTCTGCCAGTCTACTTGCCAGTGATGTTGTCAGCATGGTTTTGGTATAACCAGGCGACCGGTCCAAAGAAGTCATGGGTAGAAGGCGCCACTGGTGCAGCTTTTGATTTCTCGCGTGGATCCACGGACCCTGCGAGGTGCTGAGGTGTCTCCCTATGTGTGGTTTCTGCACATGTATTTCTTGGCTAAAGCCCCAGTGCTAGGCTTTTTCTTTAAGTGTCAATTTTCATCACTTCTATTGAATTACGTAATTAAATAGAAGTGATGAAAATTGAGAATTATTACATAGTGGCTCCCAGTTGTACCATTAACTATAGTTTTAAGTAGTTTGTGAAGTTATAAACCATTTTAGGTGTCTCCACTTGTATCACTGCCGTGCTTAATGTTGATTACTGATTACACGACAAAGACTCATGTTATCTCATGTTCACCACCTGAAGGCTTGAAACCTCATTCCTCACACATAAATCCTGATGTAAATGGCTTGAATGCCGTATCATTTTAGCTTAGAAACCGCGTATTAATGGTTGTTAATATTGCTTTAACGTCTCACCTTTATTGGTTTCCTACCTTATTATTGCCCATTTCAAGTGGACGTGGTCTTTCAACCCCACTGGCAGGATTTATGTTAGGCATTGCTTCAATCCTCGTTGTTCTAGCTGAAATTCCTATTTCTCCTGATATCTTTGAACTGGTTGGTTCCCAGTTGCTCTGCCAAAAGTTTAACTTCTAGCGGATATGTACAAGTTGCCATCATCTCCAAAAAACACTAATGTGGTAAACCCGACACTAAACCACGTGAGCTGTTTGGGAGGTGATGGTAATTCAAATTATTGGGTTTACTATATAAATTAACCATCTGATTTTTTTGGGTTTACATATCTCATTGCCAATCTTAGATACCCTGTAAAAAACTAAATTCTTTGCTGGTTAGTAGATATTCCCATTAATACCAAAAGACTAAAGGATTAAAGTATCCATGTAAGATTGACCTAGATCTGGGGGAATGGGTCAGTGGATCCTCGAGGTCTTGTGCCCCTTGGTTTACCGATGACCCCGATCTGCGATCCGCGATGCCCCTTGACATCAGGCGGAGGCATCACGCGGGCGGCCCGTCAACCCGACGGTTTAATAATGGGTCCATTTAAGTATCATATTGTTACTATTTAGCACGGTACCCCCACAATTAAGAAACCGTGGTTTATTAATCTGGGGTTGACATTGTAGTAGGATTGTTGCATCTCAGGAACTGCTGATGAGCTGCCATAAATTCAAGTTCTGGTAGCTTCTGGTACTCCTTTTCATGCGGTGAGCTCAAAACCTCTTCGAGCTAAAGCTATATACGCGTCGTAGTACTGAAACTCCATCCGAGCCCTAAGAAAGGAACATAAACTAAATACTCTCTGGTGATTTAACGTAGCTATGGAACATGGCCCATTTATAGTTGATCTACCTCTTAAAAGTGGTAATTTTCCATAGCTATGTAAACGTTTACCAGGGGGTATCTGGATAAAAATGATGGCAAAAAAATACTTAAGCATTTGGTTTTCTGTGGTGCTTCTCGGCAGCATCATCCGGGACATGCTTATCTTTGGGAAGTCCCAAATGCCCAACGTGGAAGTCACCAGTCACCATCCCCTGTCACCATGGATTTTAGGGGATTGATACCGTGATACCATCCCCAGTCATGGTAGGTTTATGGCAGCCAGGGCCCACATGAATAGATTTCGCAGTTCCCTTAGGTCTGATACGAATAGATCCCCCGTCGCAGATGTGGCGGGCGCTTTTCCGCTGTCAGACAGCGACATTGCATTGGACAGGTTTCTACGCAAAAGCATCATGGCATCAGTCCGGTCCATGCTTTCACAAACCAACTGGATGTAAATATAGAGTTCCTACAGATTCAACATATCTTTCCAAGATTCAACAGCCGGTTTTTCCCAAAGATGTTTCGCCAGTTATTTAGCCCTTTGGACAAGAATTGTTTTTTTTCAACACACGGCTACCATTGCCAGTGAGTCGAGTAGTCTGAAGACGAATTACTCGGCGATGCCACTAGAGGTCCCATGTCTGATGCCTTGCAACGTGCATATCCTTTATAGAACCCTACTATCCCATACTATCCCATACTATCCCATACTATCCCATACTATCCCATAACCCATAGGATCCGTGTATGGTATATATGCTAACATTTGGGGTATATTGATGGTAAATGCTCCCATATATAGCATACATGGATCCTATGGGTAATAACCATCCGAAAAAAAAGCTTTTCCTCCAAGTCATCAAGTTTCAATGGACCTGGGGAATCATATCATTTGGGACCATGTAAGAAAATGCAAAGCTACAATTTGAAAAGTCATTTCGTTCATTCCCTCTGGTAATTTCACACACACACACGTCACCATTTGGAATACTGTAGGTAAATCACATATATAGCTATGGAAAATCACCGGAAGAGGTAAATCGTTTTAAACATGGGCAATTTTCCCTAGCGTTCAGAGGAGGTTTCTGCTTTTATCAAAGGATCAGATTTGTTCTCTAGATCCCCTCCAAACTCCAGTGATCAAAGACCTTTCTTCTTCCTTATTTATTCTCCATCATCTCCTGTTTTCCCAACTTCTTTGGTCTTGACCCAATATGAACCAGAGCAACTATGTTTAGCTTTCACATCAGTTTCTTTTTCCGAATATTTCAAACATTTGCTGCATTTGCTGATCAAATTAGTGATTCCTGAATTTTCCCTATAGATATTGCAAAACAATTTTCATCACCCATGATGCCGAACACCACCAGCCACAGCAAATAACCGAGGTGAGACTCCCATGAGGGCAGAGGCTGAGATAGACAAAACCGCCTATTTTTTGATAGTGTTGGTATATTATCCTTTTAATATGTGTTTGTCGTTTCTCTCTTCTATAGTTAAGGTTGAAAAAACATGAATAACCCCTCAAAACTAAAGGTGTTCTAGGGTCATGTTTGATGTTTTCCACAATGAAAAACACAGATTGACTATCACTCATCGTGAGTATATGCATCAAGTCGTGCACAATCGTACCATCTAAGCCCCAAACACACATATATTTAAATATATAGATATATATATATATAAGAAACAGGTGGATTGTATGGCTGTTCACAAGCTATAAACCCCAAGTTGGAATGGTTCATTATCCATGTTTTGTATCGTCCGTTGGCCACATGGTCTGTTTCATATTCGGCTGCAAATACCAACAAAATCAAATGCTTTTATGTATGATTGCAAAAACTGGATAAAGATAGAAAAACACATTTCTATATCATCTGTACATGGAAAAACTTTACATGGAATAACCACACTTAGCTGACCTACAACTAGGTTTAAGTCAGGTCAATCCCAAGTTTCTGTGATTCATTTCCAGGTTCTACCAGTTCAAAAATGAAAAAAACAACTTTCCTGGTCAAATTCCAACTTGTTCCTTCTTGCAACATCTTTTTTTGCTGGCTGAAACCCAAAAATATGTTCGTCAATTTGGTTCATCATCCGAGTGGGTTGAAAAAGACCGCAAACACATATGACCCAACCAGAAGGGGATTCCGATTTAATCGATGTGATATCGAGTCAGGTAGAACTAACCCATGTACACAAAACACTTGAAGCTTTTCTCAAAAATGAGTAATTTCCATTCATATTCCACTATGTAACTATATAATTTCCCCGTGATATCCCATGAAATTTGCCATTTTTCAATATATCACCTGTGTCTTGGACCCCGGAGTCGTCTCACCAAAACATGCCGCCGTGGGGGGGCTTGATGCGCTTGGTGGGACGGGGAAAGGCGATCCGCACGCCGTCCTCGCGGAGCTCCGGGATTCGTTGGTGGAGACTTGCCCCGATTTCTCCCCAGTTATCAGGGGTAATTACTATTTCAATGGTGATTAATGGTGATTTATGGTGATTTTATGGTGGTTTAATGGGATTTACCCTCTGGTAAACATACAAAAAACTATGGAAAATCACCATGTTTAATGGGTAAATCCACTATGAATAGCCATTTTCAATAGCAAACTGTTAGTTTACCAGAGGGTAATTCATATGGAGGTTTCCATAAATGAGGTACCCCAAGCTCGATGGTTGATTTCATGGAAAATCCAAGAATAAAATGGATGATGACTGAGGCTACCCATATGACTTAGGAAACAAACATATGGAAATCAATATTGCATATTGTGACAAACATATAGTCACTTAGGTTACATATGGAAAGTCCAAAGGGGGAATTCTAAGTGACTTCGAACTTATCCATACGTATCCTGTTTTTTTTGATCAATGGACTATGGCTGATTTATGGGTGATGAGCTACTGATTATGGATGCGGAGTTCTATGGTTTCGTTTTTAACTTTAGGTTATATAAACACCTTGAGGTTCATATGATTACTATGAAAAAATATATTGGGTCGAACGGGATTATGATGGGGAAACCGACCAGACATAAGCTTTAAATGGTTGGTTCTGCGAGAAAAAACATTAGTTCATAGGGTTTTCCTGTAGATTTTCCGGCAACGAATTCCGGGAATGATGAAAAATAGCATCTCCTAGACCCTCCAAATACTCCCGAACGTCGTTGAAGTTACTCAGTTTTATGATGTTTAATGTGTACTTGGAGGGTTTAGGCTGGTTGACAACTGATGAACAAAACATAGGCATGTCATCTATAAATGGATGTGTTCATGGTGATTTGCAGGCGACTGGGACAAATGGGATGAAGTCCACGTCGGGAGTTGTGGGCAAATGGGCACATTCGATTCTACATTCGGTTCCATCTGCAACAGATTGCAACAGGGTACCAGCTGGGTCCTTCAAAATTGTTTTTTCTAATTAAATGAAACCATTCAATTTTCTGTCTTTGGTAGCAATTCCTCCGACACGTTGGCCATGAAATGGGGATCGTACCCATGGGTCTGCAAGACGCAAATATCTAGGGGGGGCACTGGGCCAGTTTCAACTGCGTTTCACTGCAAATTAGCGAACTTTAACCAACCTATTTTCCCAAGAACAAAGATGATGATTTAGCAAACAGCAGAAGATCTGGACTTGAACACCAACAATGGCAGCAATGGTGATGCACACACAATCATATAATTTGACACAATTGGACATTTTGCCAGTCAGGATGGGGATCGCTAGGTGGATTTGCCAGCCAGAACTAATGGAACCACACAGTTGACCCTCCAAATATCAAAGTTTGACGTTAGATTTCTCTAGTACATTTCCTCCCAATTCAAGGACTGCCGGTTGTGGGCAATGAAATAGTCAATGGATTCAGTTGAAGGTTTAGTCTGCAGAAAATCAATGCTGTGAATCCGCCGGCCCCGGCTTTGGCATTAGCCGGGGCGGCACCCAGGTAACCTCGGGCGGTGCCTGGGCCCAAATCTTTCTTTTCTTGGGGTTCAGCTCCTCGAAACGCTCATTTTGTAAGATTGTCACCATTTTTGGATTTGGCGCTTGGTCATCATGTTGCGTCGCAGGTGCGGTGCTTCGGATGCCTCGAGTTCATTTTTCGTACCAGATGCACAACACTTTAGACATCTCGACTAAACAGAAGCTGAAACTGAGGTATTTAGAAGATGGTTTTCGCATTTTCAACTTCCACTTTTCCTGGTGCCCGCAGCACTTTCTGATATAATTTCCAACATGTGTTTGCGCAACGCTCTCCTCACTTTGAGACTGTTGCTTTCGTTGTGGCGGAGCTCACTTTGATATTGCTCGCGGAACCAGCTCGTCACTTTTTGCATGTTGCATCGCTCTCGTTGTGGCACGGTGCTCATGTCGGTTTCTTCACACACATCTTGTAGAGGCCCTTGTGAGAAGATCTTGACAAGATTCCGGTGAAATCTTCTAAGGGGTTCTTGCATGCAGGTCTTGAAGATGCCCTGTAAGAGAGGTGCTTGTATGAAAGCTCTTGTATGGTGCTCTGGGGAGCTTCTTTGTAAAAGATCACGTAAGATTACTTTAGAAGTTCGTTCTATGACGGTCTTGGTGGGATTCTCTTACAGATCCTGGCATGTAGATCTAAACCACGTATCTTGTAGAGTTCCCTTGTGAGAAGATCTTGCGGAGATCCTGGTCAAATCCTCCAAGACGTCAAAGCAATGAAGATCTTGAGGATGCCCTGTACGAGAGGTGCCTGTATGAAAGCTCTTGTAGGATGCTCTGAGGAGGTTCTTGCGAACTGTTCTTGTAAGATCCTCCCTTCTTGTGAGGTTCTCTGTGAGGTCCTGGTATCAAGATCTTGTAGAGGTTCTTGACTTGTCAAAATGTGAGCCGCCGTCAAAATCAATTTTCACGCTTGGTACAAAATAGAAGTTATCCGTTAAGTTTCGGGGGGCCTATCGGCCTATCCCTTTACAATGTTTTGTTCAAATCAGCACTTAACTAGTGCAAAAAATGCAGCGAAATCGGCTTCAACACAAATTAGTGGGATTAAGGCCTGTAAACTGCCGGGGATGGATCAAGGGGCGCTCGTTGTCTTTGTGTTTGAAATCATGCGGGGGAACTACCTAAGCACATGTCAACTCCGAACTAGAATGACAGTAATTGATGAAGATCAACGGTTCCCAATGGTTATAAGATTAGTATTCAAAGAAAATGACAAAGGGTCCCCTCGCCCTTGTCCCAGTTTGATTCAGCCATGGCGTCAAACACCTTATGCTTCCCGGCTCCAGAGCGAAACTGAAGATGGGACATCATCGTTTCAAAAAAGAAGCGTTCGTAGCTATGGCTCCCCTAGTCTCAAAACAACCTGACCGCCTAGTGTTGAGAAACTGTTCACTTTTTTTGTTGAGCCAATTGTTCTTGTTGGGATCAAATGTCCCTCGTCCAGGGTCTCTTTTTCAACAACAACAGGTTATCGCTAGGCTATCGCTAAGGTTATCACCCAGGTTATTACTAGATGAGAACAATTTGATCAAGAAAGGAAAGGAAAGAGGAACGTGGGACAAAAATGCAAGCACGTGAAAAAAAGGAAAAAGGAAGGAAGGCACCAGAAAAAACGAAGGACAAAGAAAGGACCAATGGCGCCTTTCGCGCCGCCTTTGTTCCGGGCTTTCTGTGCCTCCTCTTTCTTTTTCCTCTCTGCCTGCCGCGGCGCCCCATCCGCTGGCTGGCTGCGTTCACGACAGGACAGTTTCTGCTGCGGGCCGAGCCTCGGCCTTCTTCTCTTCTTCAGCACGCTTTTTCTGTGCTTTCTTCTCCGCCCGTTCTGCGGCTTTTGTGGCCTGCACGGCGGGGCGTTGACTGTCTGTTGCTTTTTCTTTCTGTGTGTTTCCTCGGCCTCCGCAGTTTGGGCGTCGAGGCTCTGGTGGACTGGCTTCAGTACCAGCCAGGCTTGCACCTGGGGTAGCCAGTTGAGCGCTTTGGCCTCGGTTGGCGCAAGTCGGTGCGCGTCGCCTCTGCCGCTCTCTGGTTTTGTGGCTGGCGGGCTCAGGCCCGCGCCAGCTGCTCCACTAGCACTGCGGCGTTTTCGGGCAACAGCGGGTTTGGAGTCGAAGGCACTAGCTGCTCCAGGTTCCACAGCCCTGGCGAAAAGGAAGGTGATGTCCAAACAGGACGTATTAAGTTACTCGGACGCTTCCTCGCTCTAAGTCTGCCTGATCACCCTGCAAACGAGTTTGGCGTGGACAGTTGGCCAGCCCACCCGGCAAGGCGGGACGACCCTTGCCTGGCATGTGTGGCCGGGAGCACCATGGGTCCGTGGGTGCGGTGCTGCTTCCGGTGGGCTCTCTTTTTAAATTTTGGCTTTTTAAATTTTGCCCCCCTTGTTCAATTTTGGCTTCTGCAATCCGTGCCGGGACCGCCGGTTGTGGGCTGCTGGAAGCCCTCTGCCTTTTGGCCGCCGCCACCTGCAAATGCTTCTGTTGGTCTAAGGCAACTTTTCGTAAAGAGATCGTGTGTCGATGCCTGCTTTGCGTGGGCCCGCACGTGACGCTCACGCGTCACGGCGTTGTTAAACAAAAAGGAAATAAACGGAATTCAGAATTGGATTTAACAGACTTCGGTTAAAATCAACTTTGATTTACTTCAGAAATCAACTGCATCTAATAACAAAAAAGGAAAAAGGAAGGCAAGACGTCGCCTGCCTCAGAATCCCTCCGGCCTTCAGCTGAGAAGGGGGTTGGCGGCACCAGGGCGTTAGCCCGTTCTATATTAGCAAGGCAATGACATAAACCGGCCATAGAAATTAATGGTCTCAATCCCAAGCATGTAAATAAGATCCGAATAAACACATCAGAAGGAAAGCAACTCATCTTTCCTGGATGGTTCCCAGCTCCCCTAAGTTGGCCGAGCTTGTAGTGCTTCGGTATAGATTACCAACACACATTCAAAAAAGGCTTGAAGCATGAGGAATGGCTCGGAATCCCCATCTTTCTTGGTTATTATATCCAAAGTGCCGTTGCCTGAATCCCATTTTTTACTCCTTTAAACCTTTAAGCTCTGTGTTTTGTATGTTTGATGGTTCACCAACCATCGGGCTGAACTGTATGGTGTTTCGCAAGCCTGAAAACAGGTGATTTTTCGAGGGGTTCCCTAGAAACCATACTCTTTGGTGACATTGGCCCACAAGGCCATTGTTATTCGTGATGTTTACTCAGATTTTTCCCTCTTTGATCCCCAATTTTCCTCCGTAAATCTTCAATTTAGTTGGCCAATGTTGTTTCATATTGGTTTATATTTGTGTTGTTTTAACTCGTTTGATTACCCAACTTGTTGGTCAAGAAAAACGACCCAACCAGTTCACATTTATCCGGCCTCCCTGCAACAAGCGTGTCCTGAAAGATGATTGGCTTATACGCGTCAGGTACACTTCGGTGCATCACAGGACTGTTCCTGAGGATGGGTCCCCCCATGGTGCCTTGGGGAACCCCCATGACTTAAGAAACACCAATGACTGACGGACGTTTTTGGACGTTTATGGCAGATATATCATGATCGAAGGAAGTTTAGAAGTCAAATTTCCGACAATATGGACAGATAAAAAACAGAGACGGGAAGAGTCAGAGAAGAGAAGAGAAGAGAAGAAGAAAGAATATCAAAAAAGAGAAAGGCTCAGAAGAAAGAAGATCCAAGTGCGCAAAAAGGTAGGAAAGTCGCAAAACACTGTGTTTTTCCAATGATTTGTGGCTCCGGCGGGTCGAAAAGTAGGCTCGCTAAAGCGGGGGTGTGGAGCCATGTGGCCAAATGATGGATGAAAAATTGCATGCCATTGTGGCGCGAAGCACATTTGCAAGTGAACAAGCTAAAAACATCTCACGTTCTGAGCACTTTTGGACGTTGAGATGTCGAAAAAGTGCAGGCCGTTGTGGCGCGAAGCACAAGTGCAAGTAAAAAAGCTAAAGACATCTCACGTTCGGACCACTTTTGGAAGTTGAGATGTCGACTTTTGGAAGTTGAGATGTCGAAAAAGTGCACGCCGTTGTGGCGCAAAGCACATTTTCAAGTCAAAAGTGCAAAAACACTGAGGGGTTCGGAGCACTTTTGGACGTTCAGATGTCGTTTTGCGTGGCAGGCGCAAGGGATTGTGCACGTTGTCAAAAGTGAGCAAAATGTGAGGGTTTTGTAACATTTCCAGAAACGATGTCAGGCGTGGGACATTTGAAGAGGGTCTGCAAAGATGCATTTGCGTGGCAGGCGCAGTACAAAAGACATGTTCATCAGAGCTGTTAGGAGGTCCGGGCGCTGATTTCCTGAGAAGGGTTGCATTTTGGAGCATCAGATCTTCAGGTTTGCTGAGATGATTTTGCGTGACAGGTGCAACACTTCGTATGGCCCGGCATCACTTTTTCGTGGCAGGCGCAGTAGTTTAGACAGGTGGAGTCGAAAAATCGCTGAACGCATCGGTACGAGGCCGTCAGCTCTGCACTCAACTTTCCATTTTTGAAGGAAGTCTCGCAGAATTGCTTCGTTTTTGATGTTGTCAACGGAAAAAAATGAGGAAGTCTCGCAGACTTGCTTCGTTTTTGATGTTGTCAACGGAAAAAAATGAGGAAGTCTCGCAGAATTGCTTCGTTTTTGATGTTGTCAACTCAAAAAAATGAGGAAGTCTCGCAGAATTGCTTTGTTTTTGACGTTGTTAAGTTCAAGAATTGAGGCAGTCTCGCAGAATTGCTTCGTTTTTGACGTTGTCAAGTTCAAGAATTGAGGCAGTCTCGCAGAATTGCTGCGTTTTTGATGTTGTCAAGTTCAAAAACTGAGGACGTCTCGCAGAATTGCTGCGTTTTTCGCAGAATTGCTGCGTTTCTGATGTTGTCAAGTTCAAAAACTGAAGTCTCGCAGAATTGCTGCGTTTTAAAGCTTGCAGATAGACAGATAGACAGATAGATAGACAGACAGACAGATCGAGAGAGAGAGAGAGATAGATAGATAGATAGATAGACAGATAGACAGATAGATAGATAGATAGATAGGTAGGTAGGTAGGTAGGTAGATAGTCAGAGAAAGAGAGAGAAAGAGAGAGAAAGAAGGCTTGAAAACCAACAAACATAACTGGGGGACACCTTGGGACTATTTTCCAGGGTTGACTTAAACCACTTTGTATCAACAGCCATCTGCAACGATCCCCAACTGTGCACTTGTGCGATCCGAGTTTTTGCTACTTGGGATCATCATCATCCCAAGTATGGAGGCAGATAAACAATGAACATATACCAGCCATTTATTTTTGAGTTGTGAAGCTACTTCATATGATACATACAGTTTTGAATGAACCAGACAAAAACAAATATGAACATCATTTGCTCAAACTGCAGCATTTGAGTTTGTCTGAAGATAGGATCCTCCGGTTTCACCAGCTAACAAGACTTTTTCCAATCCCCAGAAAACTAACATTACGACCCTGCCATGAATGGGGGTTGGAAAATTGGAAAACCACTTTTTCCTACAAATGACAGAGTCTAAGGGTGTATGTAGTTCGGCAGATTGATATATTCATTAAACTTGTTTTTTTTAGTACTCTTGGTCAGTTTAACATAGTTATGGAGAATTTCCCATTTACACATGATTTATCTATTCAACCTGGTGACTTTCCATAGCAAACTACTACACTACAGTACCAGAGAATATGAACTATTGACTTTTCAAATGTATATTATGTATTATATATATATATATATCAAGTAAATATAAATTAATATAATAAGTGGTTGGTGGTTTCAACCCCTCAGAAAAATGTGAGTTCGTCAGTTGGGATGATTATTCCATTCCCCCCCAAAAAATGTTCCAAACCACCAACCAGTTAATATGTGTGTAATTGAATTACCCTCTGGTAAACTAACAGTTTGCTATTGAAAATGGTCATTTATAGTGGATTTTCCCATTAAAAATGGTGATTTTCTATAGCTCTGTTAAATTACCAGAGGGTACAGTATGTGATTTTAAGTGGGATTTGACATGATTGAATCACAAGATATTACAAGTCAATTTTTTCCCTCCATGATCTCCGCAAGCTCTGTTCTGGATCCCATTTTGCGTGCTTGGTGCTCCCATCCGGTGCCAGGACACCGATAGCGCTCCATGTGCTCCATAAAGCCTTGATGCGGACCACTCAACTTCACCTGACATGGAAACCATGGGAAAAGCCAGCCGATTCTTTTGGAGTAACCATCTGGATAAAAAAATACCATCTGAAACTGAGAAAAACCATACAACCATCACAATAAACTCCTGAAATTTGGGGTATAACTGGTATAACCATCTGGATAAATGTACTTCCATAGTGAAGATATCAACAATCAGACTTTGCCGAAACACTTTAGATCTCCCAACAAGAATCACAAGAACATCAATGACTTACTTCTAGCATTTGAGCTTTTTCCAAATCATGAATGATATTATGGAACCAGCTTTGATATTCTGGAAACAAGCATATATTATATATACTATATGTGCACACAATGTATCACGGCGTTCTGATCTAGAAGCAGTACAGGTAATTTAAAGCAAACACAAGTGACATCATCCCAATCGTTTCATTGATTTATTCAATGGGCTTTACGCACTCGGGCACCTAGGGGCAGCCCAGGAGTCAAGGCTGGTAAAATTGGAAGGGCTCCATGTCAGGTTTTCCAATTGGATCCAATTGGTACCTAACGGAAGGTCTAAGACCAATAGAACAGACATATACATCTCCCAAACTGGTCTGATATCACGGTACCTCTTCTGTAGCTACATGGGCCATTAAGATAACAGCTGGGATGTCGTTTTATACCTTTGAATAGGGAGGAGCCAGTCAAAAATCAGAGCAATGGGGCGTCCTGAAGTTTTAATTCCGGAGACAACCACCTTTATATCGATGTTCGTCATGCAAATAAGTCGACATGTATTGTCATTAAAAAGCAAGCATGATAATTATGTGTACAATCTAGATTTTTTAGAAACATACGCTCTGGTAATTTAATGTAGCTTATGGAAAATCACCATGCTATAAATAGGTCAATCATCATAAATCACCGAACTAAATAGGCCATGGCTTCCAGGACTATGCTAAATAACCAGGGGGTAGAGTTTTCCCATCCCAACAATCGTCATTTCAACCAATCATCAATTTTCTATGGTAGAATATGGTTTTCGTTTGAAACCACGAAGAAGTTTTTACATGTTTTTACATCACTGGTCACATACCCAGCAAAAATATCCATGATATCTCCATTTTAGCTGGTGAAGTCTCCATTTGAGCTGGTAAAATCACCATTTTTCATGGTGAAATCCACATTTTTCAGTGTGAAATCACGATTTTTCATGGTGAACATTGGTGAACTCACCATTTCGGACCCCACCGCTGCGCCGCTGCGCCTCGCAGACTTTGGAGGAAGGCACGGCCCAGTCGCAGAAGCCTTCGAAGCGGCGCCACATCTGGCGCAAGGTCTTGGTATTGCCTCGGTGGACCAGGTGTTCAAAATCCTTGGCGAAGATGGTCTGGTTGGTGGTTTTAACAATCTTGATTTTTTTTGTCAATGGGAAGGATTGTCCCATATATTATGGAAAATAAAAAAGGTTCCAAACCACCAACCAGTGGTTGATTTCACTTGAGTGTTCAAAATCCCTCATTCCAAATACTGGTTGGTAAATGAAGATGCCCGTTTTTTTTTTCGGATTCTCATCCCAAATATACAAAGACTATAGTGACTATAGTATAATGCCCTATAATTAAACATCAACCAACAGGAGTTTTGAACTTTATCTCACTTGACTTCTATGAATAATGATAGATCTATTATAGTATTCGTGGAAATAAAACAACATCACTGGGGGCACCTTGAAGGTCGGAGGCTGAGGAGGTTTGGCGGCTTTGGAAAAGCTGGGGACCGTTGTGAGCCGTACATTTTTTTTGGGGACTCTTGGGTAATGGGATATGACCATGAAAAAGAGTGAGTGTGATTATTGTTATCTGGTTGGTGGTTGACCTACCCTCTGAAAAATATTAGTCAGTTGGGATGATTATTCCCAATATATGGGAAAATAGAAAATGTTCCAAACCACCAACCAGGCTATTATCAGGTTTGGCCTAGTAACTTGGTAAATTGACCATGTATTTTGTGAATTATCTATGTGAAAATTGTGAATTTAGATGTAAAGGTGTGAATTTGGATGTTGAGAATGGGATGATAATGAGTGGTTATAATATAAGCATAAGTTATAGGGAATCTACATGATGTCTATATTACTGTGTGGTTATGACTCAAAAACTTGGGACCCAGATGGTACCGGGTAAGCTGGTTAATAGATGTTTATTCCCCTAAATTAAATATGCTAATAATGGGTTCTGACCCATGCCCATATGATTTCATTTGCTATACTGGGATATACCCATGAATAATAGGGGTTATGACCATGAACATTGTTATTGTTATTATAGAGATTGCATATGATGCCTATGTATGCCTATGTATGCCTATGTATGCCTATGTATGCCTATGTATGCCTATGTATGCCTCTGTGTTTATCACCCAACAACCATCATTTATCAAATGATCATTTTTAGTGCTTAAAAACCCCTTTCTTCTATGGTCATGGGAGTTTTCATGTTGTTGGTCATCCATGTCATTTCATTGAAATCTTTACAAAGGTTCTAGAATAATCCCCACTACTGGATTGATGAGCATCCCCCAAACTGAGCAATTCACATGAGTTCACCCAAGTTTTGACCATGTTTCAATGTCAAAGTAATTTGTTTGGAGGTATTTCCGGGGAGTTTAAGAGGTTCCCAAAGGATGAATTGTTGAGTTTATATCATGAGTTCACTAGCAAAGACGAGGAGATCAAGTGTAGAAGATTTCATCAGCAAATGGGCATTTCATTAGCAAATATGTGAATATTTAGCTCGGAAAAAAACGCAACCTAACATTGAAAGATGAAAGCTGTTGATAAATCAATCGATCAATTTCTGCTCACTCCCGGACTCCCGGCCAGAGGCGTCCCCAGCGGCCTGTCATGTGGCCTTTCAACCCGCAAATAGTGATGGGCCCAAATAGAATTCGATGTTCAAATAGAATTACATCGTTAAACAAAACTGCACCAGAGCTTTGAAAAAAAGCGAAGAGGGAGAGGAAAACAGCGCGACTGCAGCCTTGATAGTGGGGTAGGATTGTTGCAGCGTGACGAGGGAATTGTAAGGGAAAGTAATTGGTTCTGTAACATTGCCAGTGATTCCCCCCAACACTGCAGCTGCATGAGGCTCTGGTGGTGGCTTTGATCAAAACTCAGGTTTGATCAGTTTGAACAAAGATTCGGGGTCCAGGCAAAAGCAGCATAACATCTTTCAACTGATCCGGAAGCTCTTCTAGCCCTTCCGATGCTGTAAGAATCGTCCGTCATTCATTACTGGAACCCTTCCGCAGGATGCCACAACCGATTTCAACGCTGCAAACTGAAGCCAGAATCAGCATCAAACTCATCATCAAACATCAGCGATCTCCCAAGTGATCACAAAACATACCAAAAGGCGGACAGGTAGACTCATGACACGTTTCACCATTTTTTTGGTTCCATTTTCTGGGCCGTGATGTACAAGTCAGTTTACAAATAGAACTGTACATATATTTATCATACCCTCTGGTAAACATACAAAAAACTATGGAAAATCACCATGTTTAATAGGTAAATCAATGTAAATCAACTATTTCTATGGGCCATTTTCAAGTTCGCAAAGTGTAAACGTCTCCCAGAGGATCACCATTAAACACCCGCAAATCACCATTAATCACCATTGAATGGCATTAAAGCACTGCAATTGTATTTATCATAACCCTACCTTCACCTACCAACTTCGCTAAGAAAATCATGGCGCGTCACAGAGATTCACAAAGGCGTAGCCCAAGTTGGCGTCTCGGCAAAAGTCCATGGGCAAATAGACGAAATCAAAGCCTGGCGCCCCCCGCCCGGCTCCCTGACATCTATCTGTATATATAGTGATTTGTTAGACCTTCCAGGATGGTGCCCCCCAGTGATGTGAACGTTGGTTTTTAAACCCCATGAATACTATAGTTGTATCTGCCATAAACCATAGTTATGGGAGTTATAAACCAACTTAGCTAACTATGGGGCACCACCTTGTCTCAAAGAACCTATTTATCAATAGCAGTCTCTTATTTATCAATCTTATGGCGAAATTCCAACCATGAAAATGGTTGCCCTATCCTACTGCTTGGTTGATAGGCATCCCTAGAAAACAGAAAAATCATATGCAATCAAGGAACAACACAGCCTGGACGTCCATTTGTACTAGAAAAAAGTGACACGACTTGAAAAGTTGTCGCTTCAACAATTTTGATGACATTTCACAAAGTGGTCGCCTTCCAAAAAAGTAAAAAACATGCTGGTGGATTTTTGCAAAGCGTACTACTGTTTCAATTTGCGCTCGAGTTGCGCAAAATTGCGCTCGAGTTGCGTTATGTTTTTCTGTCCATTTGTGCTTGGTGCCCCTAAAAAGTAATACGGTTTCAAAAAAAACATACAAAGATCTCTATTTTGACAAAATTTGAACGAATTGCTGTATTTCATGCGTTTTCATGAAAACTCGTGCGAAACCATGGGTACGTTTTTTAGTACGAACGGATGTCTAGGAGGTGGTACAAACAACGTAGTATAAGGGCATAATCCATCAGGAATCTGATCCATACATACCCATCGCTGCATTAACAAGGTACGGTATGATTCCCCAGAATGTGCTGAGATTATATAAATTTATGCTAAATCTTCTAAATAATGCAAAATCATGCTTTTTCTGGATAGTCGGTGAGAAGTCCATTGATGATCCCAATATTTTTTTCGGGACTTGGAGGAGAAACGATCATAGTCTACCATGACATGAGTGACCATGCTGTGGATCCATTTGGAGGTCTTTTACACAACGCACATGGAGGTTACCTTCTGGTAAACATACAAAAAAACGATGGAACATCACCCTTTTCATGGGCAAATCAACTATTTCGACTGGGCCATTTTCAAGTTCGCAAACTGTAAACGTCTCCCAGAGGGTAACGATTTGGACGGTTGACACCATTACCCAACGTTTCACCGGGCGGCGCTACATCACTCAGCTGTGGTCATATCAGATAACCCCAAGTCTTGGCGGTTTTTTATGCGGCAATCCGTTGGGTGGCTGGGCTCGGAGTTTTGCCCATCAAAAAGGGTAAACACCCAGCGGGTTGTTCAGTAAATACTATGATCAACATACCAACATTGATAAATATCATCCAATCTCAGCCATCCAGCCTATCTCGCAAACTCTCCCAGAATTGGTTTAAAGGGGGAACTTTTGGGAACCCCCTATGTATGTAAATATCTATATGTATAATATGCTTGGTTTTGCTGTTTCAGGGCTCCCTTCAACAAAGCAGAAAAACAACAGAATCCCTATAGATTCCCACATTGTCTCGTGGGAGATGACTCCGCCATGACTTTTCTTGGGGATGACATCCAACCCATGGATTCCATCCAAGGGACGCCCGGCAAAACCCTTGTCGTCCAGAAGTGTGAGAAGCATGTCGCGGGTGTAGTTATTGGGAAGATTTCGCAACATCACCTGCAGCGCAGCAGGCGAAGTAGCAAAACTACCCAATCCCAATGATGTTGCTGGATTAAGCCTACTGATCCCACAAACGTAACTGGGATTTTTGACCCACTTAGTAAATCGGGTGAGCCACCAAGCATGATCAATATGTATATATATATATATATTCATATCGATTCATATATAATTATATTATATATGTATATTCTAAAAAGGCTAGAGTCTTTGAAAGCTCGACATATCCTTATTTTTATGGCAACACTCACTTACCCTGAACTGTGCAAATATGTGCAAATTAATGGTTTGGAACAGGAGCTACAACTGGTGGCATTTCTATATCGATCTTGGTTGAAGAGTACTGTAGTCCCTCAGACTACCTTTGTTTCCTCTTGAACGTTCATCCCCAACTCCCCAACTTCGCCACTGTTGGTCACGCTTTCTTGAATCCCCATGTTGGCAAGGAAAACCATGTGTGCGTGGCTCAAATGATGTTGTTTTTTTGTGATTAAACATACGGTAACTACATTGAAATATACGGATTTTGATTATACGGAGGAAAGTTTTCCGTGGCTCGCCTGGCCACTTGAAGATTTAGGTTTTATGGAAGCTTTATGGAACATTTATGGATGATGAATGGAGGATTTATGGAGGATTTATGGAGGAAATAGGAGGATTTATAGAGGATTTATGGATGATTTTTAGAGGATTTGTGGAAAATTTATGGAGAGTTTATGGAGGATTTATGGATGATTTATGGATGATCTATTGAAGATTTTTGGAAATAGGAGGATTTATAGAGGATTTATGGAGGATTCATATGGATCGTTTATGGATTATTTATAGAGGATTTATGGAGGATCTATGGAGGATTTATGGAAGATTTATGGAAACTTTATGGATGATTTATGGATGATGAATGGATGATGAATGGAGGATTTATGGGCCCAACCATTTAAATATGCGGAACGGGCCCAGCAGTCTGGCGCGCCCTCCGTTTAAATGTCGTTACCGTAGTTAAATGCACATGAAACGCATTTCAAGTGAGTTGGTCCATGACAAATACCAGGGGTATTTCAACAATAGCCGAATAAATAAAACTGCGAAATCACATTGTGTCCCCCCTCTTGTGGCTATTGTTGACCACTAACAAGGTGATGTGGCCGAGTTGGCCTGCCAGCTTGGGGTTTTTTAGTGAAGGAAATGGCTTTTTCAGCATGGTATGTACAGCCCCAGTTGGGATATGGGGACCCAACTGAACATCCTAGAACTATGGGTATATATCGACTTACTTAGTCTTAGTTAGATAGTTTTTCACTGGAACTGCATTTCCAAGTAGTTCTCCAAGTAGTTCTCCAAGTAGTTCTAAAGCAACATTTTGTGAACCAACAAAAGGGCACCCATTAACGGCCAGCTGGCAGTGGTCTGGTCCTTAATCTCTGGCAAGTCCTGAGAGTCCTGGTCCCAAAGGCTGGAGAAAGTGGTTTCATCCCCTCCAAAATTTTCGCACATATTACGTATACATACAGTATTACCCTCCAGCAAATTAACATAGACCCTGCCAAATAGGGGTTGGAAGATTAGTTTCCATTAAAAATTGGTGATTTTCAGGGTCTATGTCTTTTTACTAGAGGGTGTATATATATATATATATCACATATTCTATAGACATATACAATCTACATATTGTTTTTTTTGAAACATAGCCTCTGGTAAAATTAACATAGCTTTGGAAAATCAGCATTTTACTAGGTAAATCAACTATAAATGGGCCATGTTCAATCACTATGCTAAATTACAGGAGGGCAAATTAGGTTTTGAGTCATTTCCATATACTTGGAGGAGCGCAACTGGGTAGTGTTTGTGGGGTTCTAAACCCACCAATGATATAATTAGTATTAATCCATCCACAAACTGTGCACAACAAATACATAATTGTGCACACCAAATACATATGTGTTTAACTTTGAACCAGAAAACGTTACAGGAATTCCCTAGATAATTGGACAGGAAATTGGGCACATACTCAGTATACAGCAAACATATTTGGTGTTCAACCAAACACATTCAACAATCAAGGTTGTTGTTTCACCCGCAAATTATGTAATATACATTATATATATACATACACCAGCCTGCGCTAAATAGGGATACCGCCAACATAGCGATGGAAACAAAAAAACATAGATTCTTCTCCTTAAACCAAGCCAGTGAGTAGTGAGTCAGAGAATTGTGTTTACCGCTGGCTCTAGAATCGCCATGAAACAAACTTCCGGTCCTATTTCTCCACTATATTCACTATTTATTCATAATCTAATCGTAACGCAACTAACCTGATATGAGGGGTTCATGAAACATCAACTGTTATATATCAACCAGAACTATTTATCAACTATAAACATTCATTAAACGTCTTGACGACTCTAAACGATCTATGGGGGGTTCTGTTCAAGTCTCCGATCAAACTCCAGGATCTCTGATCCCCATTCGGCCAAACGCAGTCCAAGGTTGCACGACTCGGCCAAAGAAGGCATCTACCCTCTGGTGAACTAACATAGCTGTTGAAAATGGCCATTGAAATAGTGGATTTTCCCATGAAAAATGGTGATTTTCAATTGCTATGTTAGTTCACCAGAGGGTACACTTTCATGCAGTTCCAAATTTTGAAAACTTCTACATCTGTCAAAGCCATCACAAAACAGCGAGCCGAAACTGACCTTCCCATTTTAACAGCAGGGAGAATACAAAAACCACCCAGGTTGTCATGATTCATCCAGATCCCTCTGTTCAATAAATCACCATTAACGTCAATATTCGGTGTATAGTTATAGCTGGCTATAATATGTTATAGTTATATCCCATGTGCATATATATATATATAATATGACCGAAAATTTGTCAAATATCACATGATATCCCATGATATCCCATATATCATAAATATCATAAATACCATAATCATCCACAAACATCGCAACCCTGTAGAAAATAGAAACGTCAAACTATACTCAAACCGTGAGAAATTACTCTTCTGTCTACTTCGGGGAATCGTACAAAAACAAGAGCAAATCAACTCGGCAAGAAAATCAACATGACCCCAATCAGCAAGGAAAAAAACACAAACAACTATTCCTGCAGTAATGGCCCTTAACAGTTATAAATGGAATGAACTAACTTTTATAACTAGGCTTCTTAATATTATTATAAGCCCATAAGCATACCCTCTGGTAAACTAACATAACTATGGAAAATCACCATTTTTAATAGGTAAATCAACTATAAATAGCCATTTTCAACAGCTATGTTAAATTATCAGAGGGTAGTTGGGCCATAACTGTGGTATTTTTTATGATTAAATCACCATTTTCCTATGGTTTTCCTATGGTTTTCCTATCGTTAAATCACCTCTAGACATTGAATAACTGAATCAGCGCCAAAAAGGTGACCCGAATCGCGATGGTTGCGAGGATTCGCAGTGAATACGGCCTAGAATTATTGGGTTATTACATATGTTATTATATATTTT
This sequence comes from Cladocopium goreaui, assembly GCA_947184155.2. Classification (NCBI taxonomy): domain Eukaryota; class Dinophyceae; order Suessiales; family Symbiodiniaceae; genus Cladocopium; species Cladocopium goreaui. Next base: position 619,940 of record CAMXCT020000258.1, on the reverse strand, counting down.
ATTATATATATATATATATATATATATCCCCATCAATATTCCATCAATATTCCATTGTACATGCCCATTCATAAGCCCTCATTAGTGGTTTTTTAGGCCAGTTCCATGGATCAATCGTGGATCAGCTGGATCAGCTGCAGACTCAATGACTTTCAGCTGAGCATGATATGATAAGTCCAATATCTAGGGTTTATGGAGGTTATATCTATAGTTAATAGGGATTATAAAGCAGCTTATAACTGGGGATTTTCCCAGTTTCATTTAAAAGAAACGCCTTTGATGGTAACAATAAGAATTACCAATGGGTATATCATGGGTATATCTATAGTTGGGTGGATGCTTGGTGGCTCATCCCACGAATCGTAAGCGGATGATATCCCAGTTATGTTCGTGGGATAAGTAGGGTTAATCCACAAACATGACTGGGATATAACCCGCTTATTATCCGTGGGATGAAGCACCAACTAACAACAAGAATCTATTAACTAACAATAGTGAAACCCTAAAAACAATACATGGGTTCAGAATAATTTGGGAAACAATGCCACAATACCGAACCTAGCCACTAATCAGCGTCCAACTTTAGTGGACACGAAAATAGATGAGTAAACATGAGCATCTCTACACTTGGATGGTCTATGTGGAGATATATGAGCAGTGCTCAAAGCCTATGTCGTTTCATGAAAAACTGATGGATTAAGCAGTTGGGGGTTCCGTCCAAATAGTGATACCAATTAACATCCTATTGAAATTGGTAGCCCCCCTATGAACAAAGCAGGAGTTTACTATTCCGTTGACATTTAGATTTTGTGAATGGAAATATGTCCCAATTATAGCCCATATACTCCGTAAGGTGCTGGTATATTTACCTACATAACTGGGTGATGCAAATGTTGGGCAGTCATGTTGGTGTGCATATTCTAGCACCATGGTTCGCATATGGGTAGATGACATTGCCAATCTTAGATACCCTGCAAAAAATGACAAATCCTTTGCTGGTGAATGTAGATATTCCCATTAATACCAACAGACCAAAGGATTAGTTTGTATCCATGTAAGATTGACCTAGATGACTCTCCCCTTTCGATTCCCGTGAATGTTGTGGATTTCCTAGGGGTTGTCACCATGGCAATGACAACTTTGAGGATGCTCGGGGCCCGGTTCAAGGAAGCCGAGGTAGGATTTTTGGGCCACGTTAATAACTATAGACTATATATATATTAGTTTATTATATATACAAGTATATGTTATACGACTATAACTATGGATATGATTTATAGACTATAGTTATGTCATTAGTTTATATGATTATATCATATATCACAATTATTATATCATTAGTTTATATGTTTACGACTATAACTTTGGGTCTCGAACTTTACAATATATATATATACACTATTGCTTCATTGGAACTGCACTTCCAAGAATCCATCAAGTCGGAAAAAAAAACCACGCAGGGTCAGTCCTGCACATCATCATCATCCACACCCGAGCCCTCACGGCTTAAGGGAAGACTCACATGTTGAGTGGCGTCCGGGGTGCTCTGGGGCGTATCCTGCGGTCGGTGAACATTGGAGGAACATCCGGCATCTTAAAGAACACCAAAAAGGGACAGTCAATTCCTACGAAAACAAGAGATCAAGTGCGGTGATATGATTTTTTTGGGGGTTACTATAGAAAGAATGGCGAAATGATGGAATTTCTAGGGAATCACTGTTTGATTTTGCCGGGTATTTACAAGATCCAGCATTTGAAATGATGGATTTTCCCAAGTCACAAGACTTGCAAGACTTGTCACTGGGATTATCCCGTTTCTGATGTTTATTTCGCGCATCGTTGGATCAAGCGGACAAGAAGAACTGTAGAATATCCCATCAAAATCCATGCTTTGAGGTTTATAAACCAACTAACTAGTTAGATGTATTCCCCACAAAGCCAAAACTCATTGTACTTCCAAAACAACTTCGCTTTCATAAATCTCCAATCACAAACGACCAGGATTTATGATAGATCTATGATTAATTCGAGGGGTATTTTGAAGCCAAGGTATTGTACTGGCGCTCCTGATTTCCAGTTCATGGATTATCATAACCCAAAATATACCTATACCATCCTATACCCATATGCGAACCATGGTGCTGGAATATGCACACCAACATTTGCCCAACATTTGCATCACCCAGTTATGTAGGTAAATATATACCAGCACCTTACGGAGTTTTTGTGGGATATATTCAATATAGAGGGCAGTACGTCAGTACGCCTCCGATATATTAATTATCTATCATCAACCAACCATCAATGATCAGTTCTATCCCCACAGTTCCACTGGTTAAACCGCCATGAAAACCCCAATATATTACCCTCTGGTAAACTGACATAGCTATGGAAACTGATGAACATGGACCATTTAGTTCGTTGATTTACCTATGAACATGGTGATTTACCTTGTGATTTACCTATTGAAATGGTGATTTACCTTGTTAAGATGGTGATTTTTCGTAGCTTTTTGTAAACCAGAGGTAAAAACAACAGAGGAAACCCTTGCAAAACCGGTTGCCCCACCGGCCGATTCGATCAACGACGGCCTCGCTGTATCTGCCGGGCTCATAGACCAAGGGTTCGGACAAGATCAGAAAGTCGGTCTTGGCCTGGCTGTGGGAAAAACCTCTGGACTGGCTGTTGGAGAATTGTTGGGATCATGGTGAGAGTTTCAAAAAAAACGTGTTTTTTTTAATTGTTCCCATACAATCCATGTATGGTATATATGCTAACATTTGGGGTATATTGATTGTAAATGTTACAATATATAGAATACATGGATCCTATGGGGTTGGTTAAATGGGATAAAAAACAATAAAAACATGGTCAATCTGTGGTAATCCATAACAGATTTCTTCATCTTGTGCTGCTTCTGGTGAGTTTCCATAGCAGACAACTGATGTAAACTACCCATCCTGTATGGCGATGTCGAAAATGGATTGGCTAACCGGAAAAAATCTGAAAACCGGAAACCATAAAGATATTTCCCACAAACTCAAGATACCCTCTGGTAAACATACAAATAGCTATTGAAAATGGTCATTTATAGTGAGTTTTCCCATTCAAAATGGTGATTTTCCATAGCTATGTTAGTTTACCAGAGGGTACATATGCCCATAATAAACCCAGTTGGCACACTTCAGGGTGCGAGATTGGGATCTGCGGGTCCGACAGAGTGAAATCGATCCACTTACAACTGGAACTGCACTTCCAAGCAGCGGATGATCATTATTTCATTGGGAGTTTCAGGACATATCTGGGCAAATGAGAACAATTCACTAACCTGAAATAAGGTGATTTTTGGCATGGTTCCCTGAATCCAATTCTCATGATTCCAGTGAGGGAGAACAGTGAAGTCATTATAGTTTGGTCGTTATAGTTTACCCAGACGTATGCTACTGGTTGGTGGTATACCTACCCCTCTGAAAAATGATGGAGTTCGTCAGTTGGGATGATGACATTCCCAATATGATGGGAAAGTCATAAAAGCCACCAAACCACCAACCAGGCTAAGTATATGCCATAGAATGCCATAGATATAAGTTGTTTTTTAGGCTGTCCTGGACTCCTGGGCCATCGGCCGGTGGCAAGCCGTTGATGTGTGTAAGTGATGTGGAGATGGGTTTTGCACCATGGAAAGCCCAGCAGAATCTAGGCGAGATCTTCGTGGTTGTTTTCACAGTTTTTGTTGGGTTATTGTTCTGGACGGAAAGACATTAGGGTGCCAGACAAAATTGCAAACAATCTGGCTGGGCAAAAGATCAGAATTCCTAAATCTGAACTCTTTGCCATGTTTAATCCGTAAGTTTGTATCTTTGAATGAATACCTACCATAATCTGAAAGGTGTTTACCCACGTCAACCATCCTAACGAACACAATTACTTTCTTCGAGTGATCCCACTGTTCTGACATAGTTTCTGATATACCATCTTGAAGTGTATATGGCCTATCTATTCTGACATTCTTTGTGGCATATATTCTGTCATTCTTTCTGACATGCAATCTGGCATCTATTCCGACATTCTTTCTGGCATTCCATCAGGTATATCTCCGGAGATTCTTTGTGGTTGAGGTCCGGAGGGGACCAGTTGAGGTCCGGCGGGGACCACTGCGATCAAGAGCTTGCAGTTGAGTTCTGGCGGAGGAGGAGGAGCAGGAGGCGGGAGGCGGAGGAGGCAGGAGGCGGGCGGGAGGCGGGTGGGAGGTGGGCGGAAGGCGGGCGGGACAGCTGACATAAAATCTAGCAACCCTCACCTCACACCTCACACCTCACAGCTAAGGAAAAAGAACATCAAACAACCAAACAACATCAAAAAGAAGTTGAACTTAGACAAAAAACAGCAAATCTATGGATAGAATCCAGAAGCAAACTTATCTTTCCTTAGCACAAAATCATCCATCTGCCAAAATCTGCCCCTGCCTTGCGCATGCGCCGGAAGCATGTCATCAGACCCTGACCTTCCTTGGAATGGTGCTTGGAACGGCGCTTGGTCACGCGCAAGGAGGTGGTACCTAATTTTTTGCCGTGGAAAAAACAACTCCTAATCTGATCCGATTATATGAATTATATGATATACTGATTGGTTTATAGTTATCCCATTTTAATCATTATATGCTACTGGTTGGATATAAACAAATAAAAAAAATGATACTGGTTGGGTTAATTGAATTCTGACTTATAATTATCCCATTATCTCCAACAAACGAGGTAAAATTAGTACAATGCCCTATCGCCAATCGACAGTGCTATATTGCATGGCACAAAAAAGATTGAACACAGCACACACACACACACCATCAATATGTTTATGAACAAATTAAAGGCTGGGGAACAACCTGCATACCCCTGGGTACTGAGTCACCTAACTGATCGTATCCTTCTGTATAACCTAAATGTACATAATCATATAAATCACGAATAAAAAACAAAAAGATCTTATATGACCTTATGCCATGTGCATACATTTTCCATCCAGAATAGGAATTTTCATCCCATCCCATCCATAATTTGACCCTCCATTGGAGCCCAGTCCATGTTTCGTTGATTGGGTGAATTTTTGACACCATCAAACCAGCTATCCCGCCACAATCCAACCCTTTCTCAATAGCCATTGTTGGTGCTGAGGCACCACAATTTGCTTGGTTTTCTGACATGTTCGCGAAAAAAACCCTACTTTTCCTTGGCCTTTTTGAAATGTTCAAACATCAAATTTTGGGTCAAACCTGGTGAACAAATCCAATTCTGAACTGCTTGTTTTGGCCTCCCCTATACACTGAAGCAACAAAAAAAACAACAAGCTTCGTCCACATCCAGAAAAGTGCTTCGTACCACCTGCAGCAAAGGTGCAGCTTTGGATTCTGTTCAGCTGGTGATGGGAAAGAAACAGCATCTCGGGGATACAAAAAGACAACAAAAACACAAACAAAAATGCGGTTTTTGTGTGTTTTAGTACGGTTTAACATGTTCAATCTTATTTTGGGGATATTGAAGCAACAAAGAATAAGATTCAAACCATAGAAGGCCAACAAAAGTTGGATCTAAGCAACAACAGCAAAGGGGTTCATGTGCAACAGTATTTGGGGATTTAACCGCCAATATGGGATCTCAAATCAACAATGAACTATGAACACATGATTTTTCAATAATGAGCAGCTAGATTCCGAGACATTGCTTTTGAAGAACCGATCACTCCAACATTTCTGGAGTGGGGAGATTGGCAATGCTATCGCTCCCCTTGGCATACTGCACCTGAAATAACCCCATCATTTGGGGATGATTCGCCTTACTAACCGAAAAACATCGCAATGAGGTCATTATGATCTATCCGATTGATGGTTATCGGGATGAAATCATGATAATTTCAATAAACATCTAGACATAATGGTGAGGAAATCCAGAACCCCGTTGTCTTTGGTGATAAGTCCCATCCCTTAATCTTAAACACTTGCTAAATCCCCTATTCAACCATAGTCTTTGGGGGTGTGTAAAATAAAATGGAGGATGGGATTCAAACATTGGGATTCACACACTATCCCATTGAATCCTCATGAACTCCTGTCAAATCCATTATATAATTCCTATTTAAATTCCTTCAAAAAATCCATCAATTCTAAATTCCTAAATTCCTATTTAATTCCAATAATTCTATTCAATTCCTATTTAAATTCCATTCACAAAATCCATCAATTCCAAATTCCTAAATTCCTGTTTAATTCCATTAATTCTATTAAATTCCTATTTAAATTCCATTCAAAAAATCCATCAATTCTAAAATCCTAGTTAATCCCATTAATTCTATTCAATTCCTATTTAAATTACATTCAAAAAAATCCATCAGTTCTAAATTCCTAAACTCCAATTTAATTCCATTAATTCTATTAAACTCCTATTTAAATCCCATTAAATCCATAAATTCCTATCGGGTTGGTGGTTTCAACCCCCCTGAAAAATATGAGTTCGTCAGTTGGGATTATATATGACATTCCCAATATATAGAATAATAAATTTCATGTTCCAAACCACCAACCAGTATAGTACTATAGTTAATAATGTTAGTTATATCATATTATATCATGTTATATCCATCATCTATATCCCCAAGATTTCCCAAAATTCTTATTAATTCCCATTCATTTTCATCAAAGAAATCCATGTCCCAGTTATAACGTGGGAACAATCGATCAATCTTCTGGCTGCGCCCACCACGTTGCAGGCTTCAGTGTCCGTCCTACGCGGAGAAAACGCCGTGTGTTGGTTTTAACCAATGGAACCATTAAGACTACCCTGGTTGATTAACAGTTTGCTATTGAAAATGGACATTTATAGTTGATTTACCCATTAAAAATGGTGATTTTCCATGGTTATGTTAGTAATTTGCTGGGCCGTGAAAAAATTAGGGGGTTATACCATGCTATAACTAGTTATAAACATCAAACATTTGGGGATATAAAGTTGATAAGTACTGGTTGATAGGTTCATTCCTTGAGACTACAAAAACGCCCGAATTTACAGTATTGGGATTATGTCAACCCGTAGTAAGGATACCCGACAACCAACTAGTATGATGAAATGGGCAGTAGGGGATTTGTAATGGCACAGTTATACCCTCTGGTAAACTAACAGTGTGCTATTGAACATGGCCATTTCTGGTTGATTTACCCAACTATAAAATGGTGATTTTCCATGGTTTTGTTCGTTTACCAGAGTGTATTATATCGACATGCATTGTATTATAAATTATAATCATCATCCATACAATAGCAAATCATGAATGAGATCCTTACCCGTATTACATCATTTAATTTATGTCATCCATAGTATATAGTTATCCGTGACCATGCATGTTATTCACAGCAACAAACAACAAACAACAAACAACCAACAACCACCAACCACCAACCACCAACCACAACAACAATATCCTAATCCATTACTATCCATATCCATGGATAGTGAATCACAACCTGATAATTCTTGGAAATTACTGGGCTATTGACGAACAATATTTTGGGGTGTCGATGATGATGATGATGATGATGATGATGATCATCATCATCGTCGGCATCATCATCATCATCATCATCATCATCATCATCAACCAAAAACATAGAAATTGCTGTCATAATTCACAATGGCCTAATAATCCCAGAAACCTGGGGAGTCACTCCGGAATTTCTGGATCTTCACAGAAAACTGGGGAATAAAACTGGACATATTAAAATCAACACGATGATCAGATTATTATACAGATTATGCAATGTGTATATACTATAATCTGTATATATGTGTGTATATATATATATATATATGATGATTATGCATTCACTCATGTTCACGAGGTTTTGGATTGCCAATGTAGGGGTCCTTGTTTCCGGCCTGGAAGAGGCTTCTAACTTGTGAATCTGGGTGCTGCTATAACAAGTAATACATCCTCTGATCCCTTCATATCCCTTCCAATGAAAAGGGGAACGCCGCAACGAGAGAGCACCAAGAGGCGAGATGGAGGCAGTTCGCTTGCGACAAGGTCAAAGGGAAGCGAGATATGCCTCGATCCAAGGATCGATCAGAGTCCACTCACGAATCACCGAAGCCAAGAACGGCATCATCTTCCGAGTGCCGTGGTAGGAAGGCAATGTGGGCTCTGAACCCGCCAATGGAGACACATCGAAAATGTTGATCACCAGTCCCCCCTTCCAAAAAAAATCTAACTATGTTAGAGTTGCACACATCATGTGGATACAAATCCCTTTAGGCTTTAGGCTTCACACATATGAACCAGACGGGATAGAAACCATATTCGAGAAACAGGGGCCATTTATCAATTGATTTGCCAGGTTTTTTCACCGAACCTTCACCAAGGTCTCTATTTTTGTTTTGGTTCAAGCCACATGTGTTGTTTTTCTTTTTTTTTCTGAACATGTTACACCAAAATATCACAGTTGATCAGTGTTTTACACATGAGACTTGGCCATAACTTGAAGTAGCACCCATGTTTGTCAAAGAACTCCAAAAATTGCCGCTTGAATCATTGGCTCCAAGTTTTTTTTTTGCAAGCCTGCAGGGGGGTATCTTAGCCTAGTAGTGCTATCTACCATTGGTACAATATTCATTAGATGGATACTAGCTACTAGGTTAATTGCAGCTACCATCTGGCTATTGCACCAAACGCAATAAATTCACTAAATAGATGGTAGATATTCACTACTAATTTACTGAATGTTCATTTGGGAACGCCTCATCATTCAGTAAATCATCTGGCTCCTACAAGGTGAAGCAGCAAATCCTTAGCTACGTTGCTTTGTAAGAAAGTGAACTCGTGTTTGTGGTAGACATATCTATGGTTAATGGTGGTTTATCACCAAACATACATAACTAGAGGCACCACCTGTAACCTTGTACTTGGAGGTGTTAAATTCCCATTGAATTCCCATAAAAAACCCATGAACTCCTATTCAAATTCCCTTAAGTCACATGAAAATTCATTGAATTCCCATAAAAACCATAAACCCCTATTCAAATTCCATTCGATTCCACTAAGTCACATGACAATCCCATTGCAATCCCGTAAAAACCCATGAACTCCTATTCAAATCCCATTCAATTCCCTTAAGTCACATGAAAATCCCATTGCAATCCCGTTAAAACCCATGAACTCCTATTCAAATTCCATTCAATTCCACTAAGTCACATGACAATCCCATTGCAATCCCGTTAAAACCCATGAACTCCTATTCAAATCCCATTCAATTCCATTAAGTCACATGAAAATCCCATTGCAATCCCGTTAAAACCCATAAACTCCTATTCAAATCCCATTCAATTCCACCAAGTCACATGAAATTTTATGAATTCCCATAAAAACCCATAAACTCCTATTCAAATTCCATTCAATTCCATTAAGTCACATGAAATGCCCATGCCGCTCGTCCTGTCTCCAGAAAAATCCTTTCAGAGACAAGGAGTGGCACTTTTCGGGGTGACTGAACTTAGCCAGGGAATAAACCCATAAGCATACCCTCTGGTAAACTAACATAACTATGGAAAATCACCATGTTTAATTGGTAAATCAACTATAAATTGCCATGTTCAATAGCTATGTGAGTTTACCAGAGGGTAATGAATGTTGGTCCCAGGAAATACTCATGTGCCATGGTCAAGTTACATCAAGTAACATGATATAATAGTGGAATATAGTGGAATTTCATAATAATAATAGTGGAATATAGTGGATACAATAGTGGAATATCGTGGATACAATAGTGGAATATAGTGACATGATAATGATGGGATTGAACTTTTGACCATCAACAATATGGATTATAGGGGATAATGGGATACCACTGCTGAAAACAGTGTCATAAACGCCCCATGTTTTAATGGTTTCAATCCCGCCCATTTGTGGTAAGTCATTGGGGATCTTGGATGGTATTGCTCACTAACATTACTCATAACCACAGTCAGAATATCATGTATAATTAGTGGGTATATACTCATCGATAAAGGGAGTAATGGGGTAATAAAGGGAGTAATGAGGTAATAATGGAATAATGATTGAATAACAATGGGAAAATGGGATAAACATTGAATAATGACCTAGACACAAAGGGGTCCCCACAAACAAAATCGCTAAGTTGGTTATTTCATAACTCCAATTTCACTATGGTTTATGGTACTTATGAGTAAAGTTAACGGGGTGTGATAAAGCAACAAACATAATTTTGGGGTCCCACATTGAAGTTATGTTTGTTGGATTGATAGCACATAGGAAATAGAAGCTTACCCTTCGGTAATTTGATATAGCAAACAAAGGCCGACAGATGAGTTCTCTATATTCTTTCAAGGGTGATTTTCCATAGCTATGTGTTGCTTTTTTTTAACCAGAAGGGAACTATGATAAGCAGGACTCAATTAAATTAGGGATTTGGTATTCTTAAAATAAGACCCCTTTTTCGTTTTTTTGGTGATCATGATCATACCAACACCAATCGCATTCCTCGGGTCTTTGCTTTAATTAAATTGCACTTGGGTTTCGACCCCTCTGAAAAATGATGGAGTTCGTCAGTTGGGGTTACTATTCCCTATATATATATACATATATAATCATCCCTACCTTAGCTACCCCCCACCCTTAAAATCATAAAACATAATTGTAATATTGCTAAGGTAGCAGTGATCATATGTATATATATATGGAAAAATAAAAAAGTTTCAAACCACCAACCAGAATCTGTGGATTCTTTTTGTCGCGTAATTCGTGTCATCCTTGTCATCCCCATACGTCGACAGCGTCGACAGCCCAACAAAAACAGTTGTTTTTATAGGAAAACCATAGGAAACCATAGGAAAATGGTGATTTAACCATAAAAACATACCACAGTTATGGCCCGGCTATGAGTTATTTTTATGGAATGAACTAACTCCCATAGCTAGGGTTAAACATATCATGAAGCCATAAACATCACATTTTTGTTGGCCATAACTGTATGCGATAAGCCTGATTCTGGCAATCGAAGCTGGCAATGGAGCCTCATGAAAAGGTCAATTCCTTTTCAAAATCCGAATCAACGGATATATCCTATATGTATATGTATTTAAACATCAACAGGGGATATCTAATCATATCATGGATTAATGGGAAATATTGTGGATATATCTTTTCTATTATGATATACCTTCTACGAAGAGCTAGTGTTCCTTAATATTTGTTGATTTTCAATAATGGCACAACACGTTTAGTTGATTCAGGCATGTCATGTCCCATTTCGACATCTCCAGAATGGGCCCGACACAAAAAAATATCGGAGGACCTGATCCCATCCAGATATCGTAGATGAGGACAAGGGAGTTGTATACACACATGATATTTTCGACAAGCAACACATCTACAAACAAGGTCAACCCCGTATGAATATATGATAATATAATAATATATGTATAAATAATATCTGGCAGATTGATCACGGAGAGTATCCAAAAGAGAATCAAAAGGAATCAGATGACAATAACACAGACCCCAAATGAAACCGATCAGGGTTTATGAATCTAAAGTTGATATCTAATCCCATAGGAAAACAAGAGGTAAATCCAAATCGTACGCAAACAACGAAACCTCCCAATATTTTTACCACTTCCCCAGCGGGGTAGTGGGACTGCCCATGAAGGATGAACACTTGGATTATAACATATTATAACTAATGTGATTAAAACAATAATAAACCATTCCCCAGTCATCACCATAAATATATAGGTGGTATGGTTACCATTCCCAGTCATGGGTGGCAAAAATGACATTGTTTTAACCACATTACCACGTGATTGGGGAATGCTCATTTTTTACCATGAATATGGAATCATAGTGGCCAGGAGTCCCAATTTCATGGTGGGAAAACCATGCCAACCATGCCAAAATTAAACCGTGTAACCTGTAACCTGACCATGGCAAGAATGCCAGAAGATGATCTTTGCGTACTTTAAAACCAGAGTTCCGTCCCGACTTTAGATAACCGTAAAACATGGTAAGTCTGCGTAATTATATTTAAGTATGTTATATTATGGGATTTATACGTATAGATATGTCGTCATAGTGGGATATTGTCTGATATTGTCTGAGATTGTCTTCCGCAGTCGCCAAAATAAACGCGATGTCTGAAGCAGCCCTGGCCCAATGTCTGCAGATTCATAAAGCCCTGGATTGGGTTCACGGGATGAAACATAGCTGGTAGCATCTGGTAAACATACCAAAAAACGATGGAGAAAAGCGCCATTTATTGCTGGGTAACTGGGTAAATCAACTATTTCGACTGGGCCATGGCTTCAATAGCAAACTGTAACAAATTACCAGGTATTCATCCACTGTCGTTCATAAACCCCATGGTTTTACCCCTCCTCTTGCATCGTCACCATCTTCACTAAAGCGCGAGAAAAACCGCGCTCGATTGTCGAGCGTTGGCCCGATGAATGTTTTGGAAGAAGGCAGGAGTTGAGAAGTCAATGTGGTCAGTGGCCATGGAATGTTCGTGAGAAAATTGCAAATTGCCTTGTGTTTTTTTCTTCAGAAGACTTTGTGATGAAATGAGATGATATATATATATATATATAAGCAAACGTACATATAATATATGATATATTAAATATTGCATGAATCTGCTACTCATGATCTTGTTTCATCATGGCAAACATCGAGTCGTGGGCCACCAATACCTGAGTTCAGTCGTGGGATGTTTCCTGCTGGGCCAGCAACGTAGGTCGTTGAGCCCAAATTCCACAACGTGTGTGTTTGCGGAAATCCCAAGAGTTGGAATAGATTCGGATCCACTAAAGGATGGCTAATCCAATCCCAACAATAGAGTTGTAATATATATATATATATATTATATATTGGCTCCGGGGTGGCATCGGGCGTTCTCAAAAACGGTGTTTTCTACACATGGTGTCTTGCAGGCACTGTACCATGTGGGAGCAGATGAACAATATACTTGAAGGAGTTGCTGGTAGATGTCCTTGATACGGAAAGCAGCTTCTAACCTTGCATGTCCTGCCAAGTGTTGGGTGTTGCCTGCAGTGTGGCTGCATGGTCGTGGAGCGTGGGGGCGGAGCGGAGGCAGGGACGGTGCAGAGACTCTTTGGTGCCTGTGGCCTAGACAGCCGTCCCTGGAAGAGTACGTGGAAAATGCTCTAGGGATCTAGGGAGGGGGGGTGGGGATTCTTTGGGGCTCTTAGTTGTTGAACTTGCTCCAGGAATCCCCCCCCCTCCCCCCCCTCTCCCTACGGGTTCCCCAGGGAAAGGTCTCGAGTGCGCCAAAGTGCTACAGCAGCGTGCCAGCAGGGGGGGCGGCTGAGACTGTACACGGAGAGGCGGTTTAATTAGTATCTGGCAGGCGCCGGCTTCGACAGGCAAGTGGTGTTTTTGCGTCGAAAATATATTCCATCGCCGTTGTGACTGGCAGGCGCGCGCAGTGTGCAAAAGAAACGCAGCTGGAGAGGGAGACTGGAGGGAGGACAGATGCGGGAGGCTACAGACTCAAGAGAACCGCCTAAGGCCTAAAAGCGCGCGTAAAAACGCCCGCCCGCAACCACCCCTTAACGTATATATTATATTCATTTCACATCCCAACAAATCTGAATGTACAAGTGACTCTTTGAAACTCTTGGGGGGATGTGAATAGCTACTCAGTCCGGGAATTCTCGGGGTGTTTAGTTTTGATCCATAGTGTGGTTCCAGTACCCTCTGGTAAACTAACATAACTATAGAAAATCACCATGTTTAATGGGTAAATCCACTATAAATGGCCATTTTCAATAGCAAACTGATAGTTTACCAGAGGGTAATTTCGCTAGCCTATTCAGTTTCCCCACTTCGCGCCCGTGCCCAAAGCGCCAAGAAAGTCGATAGATTTTACACTAAACCAGGGGCTCTTGGGGTATTTGATATTGCAGTGATGGTAGCAGGAAGCTTATGGAGGAGTGACTTCCCCCACTTAGGATCCGTGGTTTATCATCCGTATAGAACCCATATCCCATTAATGATATAACATATATCTGGGTAAATTATAATAATTCACTAACCTGAAACTTGCGGTCATTTGGGGATAGCTACCCCTACTAACCATCATTCCCAGTGAGGTCGTTATAATTTACCCAGACATATATAACTGCAGGATGGTGCCCAATTATAAGTTGGTTTTATAAACCCTCTTAACTATTTAACTATAGTTATAGAAGTTATAGGAGTTATAGGTATCATAAACCATACTTAACCTGGTTATAAACCAACTTTACTAAATGGGATGAACCCCAACGGAGGACTGCAATCACGCATTCAACTGGAGTGCGACTGAAAGCTACGTGATGATCCGACTTGTGCTGACGAATTGGGTCTAAGATACCATGGGATACCCACAATGAACCACCAATGGATTTCTATTTGGTGGTATACCTACCCCTCTGATAAATATGAGTTCGTCAGTTGGGATTATTATTCCCAATCTATGGAAAAATAACAAATGTTCCAAACCACCAACCAGATTTAAGGGTATCCCATTTTCAGACAAAGCTTCTGAAATTATTGTGATATCGAGATGTTCGCAACAAATTATTCACCCAAATTAGTCAGTCGTTGCTCTGGATATAGTGATATTTCATGAGCATATCAAGAGCTAGTATCAAGAGTCTGGTTGGGTTTGAAACGAACACAAACTTGAAGCCAGCGAACCACCATGATATTTGCTGTATTTAAGCATCCAAATGTTGCGCGCCTAAGTCTTGGTAGCGGATCCCCCGCCATGTGTGATACCGAACCTTGTACAACCATCCGAGCGCTCATCTGCTACATTTCCCAATGTACTGATGAATCACCATCTACGTACTCTTGACCCAGACAACACTTAGGGAGGTTGGCTTTTTTCGCTAGATTACATGATAAATTGGTAGATTACTTAGATCAAACCAAAGAAGTGGATAACTATATGGAAAATCCATCTTTAATCCATCATGTCTAGATCATTTTACCTGTGGGGAAAAGCCATGGATGTTCCATACAAGGTGGTGCCCCCCAGTTATAACTGGGTTATAATCCCATTAACTATAGATATAATATGATATAATCACCTATAAACATCTGTAAACCATATAGTTATTGGACTTACAAACCAGCTAACGAACTGGGGCACACCACGGGCACCACCCTGTATCTATTGTAGTGCCCAAAGATCCCAGGGACAACGATCCCGGATTCGGGGCTGTGGACCCGCGCTGTGTCACTTCCCGGGAGCGATACTTTTCCAAGCTGCTGGGAACGTCGCTGACGGGTCTGGCGATACTTCGATACTTCCCGCCCCGGAGGTCGCGAGATCGGTGGACGGGGGGTTTATAGTAGTTTATAGGTGTGTAGTGTCGACCATATGTTGCTGTATATCTCATAGTTGGATATAGTTGGATGGGCAAACATCAACTTAATAACTTATAGGTTTCTCTTGGTTTGCAACTAGGCTAACTTTTTTTTGATTCATGGTGGATACATAGCTCCATAATAGTAACATAAATCAACTTGAAACCGGAGCGAGGGCCTTGAAAAATATATGTTTCGTGGGGTCAGATCATTCCTCCATGGATGGTTGTGAATTGAACCCAGTAACGGGTTGTTCAATTATGGGCGACCTTTCTATTAACCAGTCGGAAAAGGTATCAAACTGGCTGAAAAATCCCGTATCAAACACCGATAAGTTGGGCTTTTTTTGCATTTCACACCATTTTTCTTGGTGAAACCAATGCTGAACATCTGAAGCACCATCGGTCTTCGTTAAACACAGCATGTTTTGCTGCTATCCATGGCTATCATTTTCATCCCGGGGCCTGCTGAGGTAACGGCGGAAGGAGGGTAAATAGATCAGGCATAGACGCAGCAATGCCTCAACCAACAAAAAAGAAGCAGCTGGTTGATGGATTTCCCCCACATCTCATGGAAAAAATGGGCAAGCCAGATGTAAATTGGGTGAACATGTTGACCAAACTAGAGTGATATATCCACCATAAATCCCAGTTCTTTGCCTAGTTATAACCAACTTATGCATCGCTCGCAGCTTGTAAATACCAAACTACCAAAGCGAGGTCGACGGGTGGAAATCCCATGGGAAATCATGGAAACCTGTGGACCTGTAGGAAACTGATCTGCGAATGCTTCCAGAAAAGTGGCTGGTTGGTGGTAGAGCCCTACCCCTCTGAAAAATGATGGAGTTAAAGTCAGTTGGGATGATGACATTCCCAATATAAGGAAAGTCATAAAAGATGTTCCAAACCACCAACCAGGTGGAATTAAAGCAGAACGCACATTTGGGTCTTGGGATAAACGGGCAGTGATGGAAACTGGTTTGTAACTGGTGCAAGCCGGCCCCTCCCAGATCCTATGCGCAACAAGGTCGCGATTCGATTGAAATATAAAACAGACATGGCAGCCTTTCACCGCTTACAGTCAGCAAGAAGGCATATTATATATATTATATATATACACAATGTACATGATTAACACAATGGAACATCAATGCACTACCTGGGGTACAGCCAAAAAAAAGAGAGTACCCGATGTGTTAGAGGCAACCCCTAAATGTTAGATCTTCTCCATGGGGGGTGCATAACTTGGACTTGGGAGCCATAGACCACTTGCAGAGCTTCTGACTGGATCAACTAACAGTTAAACTGCCCAACAAAAATGTG
The DNA here is from genome assembly GCA_947184155.2 of Cladocopium goreaui. Lineage (NCBI taxonomy): Eukaryota > Dinophyceae > Suessiales > Symbiodiniaceae > Cladocopium > Cladocopium goreaui. Next base: position 603,186 of record CAMXCT020000258.1, on the reverse strand, counting down.
ATGTTTATGGCTTTATGATATGTTCAAGCCTAGTTATAGGAGTTAGTTCATTCCATTAAAACAACGGTTAATGGCCATAACTGTGGTATTTCTTATGGTTAAATCACCATTTTCCTATGGTTTCCTATGGTTTTGCTATAAACATAACTGTCAGTTGGGCACTGCAGCTGTGGTGCCGACATGTTGACATGTTGGGTGGTTCGTTGATCCCCTCCAAGAAAGATCTGTCAATCTGTATGGCTACAATTCATCCAGCCGGTTTAAGCTACCCTCTAAACTATGGTGATTCAATGGGATTTAATGAGATTTAATGGGATTTAATGGGATATATGATAGTATACCCTCTGGTAAACTAACAGTTTGCGAACTTGAAAATGGCCATAGAAATGGTGGGTTTACCCAGCTAAATGCTGATGTTCGATAGTTTTTTTTGTATGTTTACCAGAGGCTAAGTGTATGTAATACATATAGCAAAGAATATTCTCAGACTTCCCTCCTGGAAAGGGATTCCAGGCAAACCAGTGGTGCTACCTTCAAAGATCTTCAAAGTCAACATGGCTGGAAAATCCACTCTTTACTTCCCTCTCTGGTCATCAAATGGTCCCTTTGAAATGGAACAAAAAAGCACTGGAAGATGATGTGTTCTTAATTATTTATTTGATCTCAGTGCCAATCAGCCAGATAGCCTTGCAAAAAAGAACTGGTGAACCTAGATAATCCCATACCAGACTCAAGGATTAATTTCTACCCATCTAAGATTGACCTAGGAATTTTCTATGGGGGTACCCCAAGCTCGCTGGATGGTTTCAGGGAAATTCCCATCTATAAATGGATGTTTCCTGAAACGGGGGTACCCCAAATCATCAATTTTAGCAAGTTTCAGTTTTTCCATTATAAATCATTTATTTTGGGATATCCCCATTTAAGGAACCCCCCAAATAGATAATAACTGGGGTAGCCCACTTAGGAAACCCACATGTGGCCATGTTTGAGTTCCGCGTAACACATCCGGGGACCGAATTGGCACTGGAGAAATTCCACCGCTGAGAACTAAACTGGCACATGCTGCACATGGCACCATCAAAAGTGGGAATATCTAAAAAATGTGGTGATATAAGATGAAAAACAAAAATGGGGGATAGTAAGCATCGATCTATGATTGTATTATGGTATTAATATGGTATATAATTGGAGGCGATCATCCACCAAAAAATCAGTCACTTCTTTCCAGTCGTGCTGACGCGACCACCAAACTACTAAGGTTTTCTTGGTGGTGAAGCCAACTAGCCACGAATCGAAGGGTGGGTCAAATATCCCAGTGACGTGGCGTGGGGAACTGGGTAGTTCGCCACCAAGAAAACCTCAGCTGGGCTTGCCATGATACCATGTGTTCGGCATTGGTCTGCATCTCTGGGAAAGGATCCGTGGCACTTTGGAGACTTTGGATGCTTTCCTGCGGCGAAAGCACTGGGTGAACATCTACCAACTTACCATAACTTACCCATGAACATTTCTGTACAGCAACCTAAACCCTGATTAAGATTGAGGATGGGAATGCCCAAAGTCATTGCGATAACCTGAAAACCAAGCTTTCCCTGGCACCTGAACATGAATATCGTCGTTAAATTCTCATCATTGGCAGTGTCCATGAAACAATGTGTCTCATTATCAATGACATTAATCATTGGCAATCCTCTTTATCAACAAGTCACAGGGTTGCCAAAAGATTCCAGCTTGATATTCTCAGTTTTCTAGATTTTGAAGATTTTTACAGTGCATTCTCAAGAAAAACATATTCTTTATGTTGGTTAATCCCCATTGGTTTGGTAATCCCAATGGGAAGCACAGCTTTATGGCTTTGTCTGGATATAGCGTATCTCAAATCATGCACACATGTCTACGTGTTTTTCGTAATGTTTTGCCTGCTAAAACTGCCAGTTTGGGATATCCACAATTTTGGGAAACACATGGAAAAACCAGATCATTCTTGAATTTCACAATATGTTTCAGGGGTCAATTTCATAAATAGGCCATGTTTGTCCATGTTTATCATCCCCAACTGCTCCTGGATATCCACACAATGCGGTGCCCCCAGTTATGTTTGTTGCTTTGTAAAGCTATAGCTACTATTGTTATAAGATGTTATAAGATGTTATAACTACAGTTATTAATATAAGTACATTAAACATACATCAACTGGTTGGTGGTTTCAACCCCCCTTAAAAATATTAGTCAGATAGGATCATCATCCCAGCTATTGGGGAAAATAAAAGTCATGTTCCTACCACCAACCAGATCAAGTATCATAAATCATCTTGAAATTGGCGTTCTGTGGCCCCAAAACGGGCCACCAACATCCTCGTAGACGCGCTGCACGAACCGGGCGCATCTTCCGGACACGGGGTGCACGGAGACAACTCGGGCCACAGCCTCCAATTTCTGGGTATTTTCTCATGGATTTCACAAAAAAAATGGAGGATCCCCAAAGGTTTTGCCATGGTCTTTTAGATCCTGAGTTGCGGAGATATTGATGGATATGACATAAACTGTGGGGATAAATGGGATAATGATGGACAATGACATGGTGTTTTGGATGCTGAGTTGCTGTATTTCAATAACTGGGATAATGATGGATATATTGACATAGTTCATGTGGGTTAGCCGAGGTTTCATTGGGCCTGGGAGGCACCCCCTTGTTTGCCTTAGGATGTATCAAGATAGTTAGTTCGCCTATGGAAAGTTCGTATCTAAACTGACATGCAGGAAAGGTAAACATGGCAGAGTGATAACATATCATGTGCATGTTTGGAAGATTGGCAAATAATAAGGAATTAAGAAGCACAACCAATAAATGGAATATAATATATGAGCCACTCATACTCATAATGTCATCATGTATCATTAAGTTCCCTATATTAGCCAAGGATGAGGACGTGAAATAGTGTCTCAGCGGGCAGCATTCGGGTGATAAGCTCCACCTACAACTGGAACTGCACCCCAGTCGTAATTCTGCAACTGAAAATCACTATAGTTTCCAAAACAAAAATTGTACCTTTATATATCTTCAATTTGACAGGTAATATGGAGGGCAAAGTTGTAACACTCATGACTCATGACAGTCGACAATATATAACACGTGGGTTTGATGGGTAGTTGGATTCTACCTCGTAGAGCGGTTATATCATACAACCATGGACAACAAGGCTTCCCAACCGATCAGAGTAAGAGATTCGCTTTGTTCGTTATCTAGCAAGACCATATGGGATCGCTACGAGTTCATATTCCATTATATCCACATTTATGTAAATCAGCAATTTTGAATGCTTTCTGTGCAGGCATACTTGGAAGATCATTCCACTTAATAACAAGTTGGTAAAACCTGTTGAACAAGTCCCCCGAAAAACATATCCTTTTTTTACTGCGTCACAACGCACAAACACACCACTAAAAACTTATCGGAAGATGATCCTCCAAGTTCAACACGTCTGTTTGTCGACCACTGAAAGTCACATTCCCAGAAGGGTCCCTTGGTTCTCTTGGGTCCCAGGCCACTACGATGTAGTACCGCAGTGCGAAGACTTCTTTGGCCTGCGAGATGATAGCGTTTTGACAAAAAAACATACGCCTAACGAGCTGGTGGTTATAGCCCTAAAAGATATCCTTATAATACCCAACATGCTATCGAAATTTTGGTATTCATTCATAGTATGTTTGGATATCAAAAGGAACTATACAGCTTTAATTAATCCCAATTCTATTGATAATACCCAAATATACCCAAAGAACCAAACATTTCCAAAGTGGAAGCCCCCAATAATAACCATCCCCAATATCATAGTTTTTATGGCTGGTATGTGTACTATCCCCAAATGGTCGGTTTATAGCATTGGGTTGCCCACATTAATTTTAATCCCAGTTCTACTAGTTGCTTGCTTGTAGCAACATGGCCAATCTATATAAATGTTGAGAATGGGTATATGGAGGTTTCCTAAAATGGGGGGTACCCCCAAATCATCAATGTTCATAGGATTTTCAATTATAAACCATCCATTTGGGGATACCACATTTATGGAAACCTCCATATTGCTATATTGTGGTAACAACATTGCATAAATACATTCCCAAACCACAAGGTCACCAAAATGACATATTCAACCAGTCAACATTCGCAGTTGAATGGTTGAACCATGAACCGCCATGGCAATCTCAAATCAACAAAATCTGGTTGATGAATTAGTGGGGTACCATCCGAAATAGTGACAACCTACTACTGAAATTAAAATGTTATGAGTAGCCTTCAATGAAAGGGCAGGGTTTATTAATCCGAGATTGACATTCATGTTGATATTTACCATCTGGTTATTTAATATAGCCATGGTATAGATGATCCATAGAAATAGATGGTTTACCGAACTTAAAAATGGTGATTTTCTTTCCATGGCAAACTGTGAATGTCATAACCAGAGGGTAAAACCCATTCAACCACCATAAAACCACCATTAAATCCCGTTAAATCCCATTAAACCCCATTAAACCTATTGGATTTTTCTCTCGACGACCAGTCCCACCGTGTCCCACCTCCGAAAGATAGATAATCGCAAAATCAATGAGCCTCAGCCGGTCGCTTCTCCAGTTGTCAACTCTTTCAAAAGGTGTGAAAATTGAAGAACCTCACAATCCCATACAAAAAACAGATTCTATCGGATTTTTTAATGATCATTCTGAAATTCATTTATGTTTTGTGTTGAAGATAATCATATATGATTTTATGATCATTTTAAAGGAGTATAGAAACCCGATTTTCAGACGCACCCATCTGGCAACGGTTGAAGTCGTTAAACACACGCTGATCAAAACTGGTGGAGATCTTCGTCGTGACACGATGGTGTCCCATAGTTAGCCAAGAGTCTTCGTAAAGTAGTTTGACTAGGGTGTATGATGGATACCCATAGGATCCATGTACGGTATATATGCTAACATTGGGGGTGTATTGATGGTAAATGTTACCATATATAGCATAACTAGCTGGTTGCTGGTTTCAACCCCTCTGAAAAATATTTGTCAATTGGAAGGATTATCCAATATATTGTGGAAAATAAAAAATGTTCCAAACCACCAACCAGCTAGGGTGTATGATGGATATATCATATCTATAGTTTGACGGGCTGATACACCAACAAACATAAGTGGGCGGGGTAGTATAGACAAATAATTGTGATGAAATATACGGCCGGGCCAACTGGGTTTGCGAACTCTTTGGCTGCAAAATCTGCCTGCAAGAGTTCGCACAGGGCCAGAGGAAGGACTGCCTAAAGGATCCGCAAAAATCAAGTTTCCAGCTATCTTAAGGTGGAAATCTAAGGGTATCAGCTGTCTCCCTAAACAAATCAAACCTTTAAAAAATCAGCCCGCGTCAAACCTTATATACTAGGGTTTCTCAAAGCCTGATTTGACAGGGGTTCCCTTTGGGGGTCGAGTTGCATTACTTTCCCACCTCTTCGGCAAACTGTTATGGTTGTAAATCCCCTTGCATTTTGCAAGTGGGGAATAATCTGGTGACTTCACATTTGACAAGTGAGCCATTAAAAATACCCCGATCCCATCTCATTGTACTAGTTGGTTGATAGGTTTCCCTACTATGGGTTATCATAATCCCCAGTAAACCAGGTAGTATAATCCCCTATAGCAATCAAGTAAACAGGGTAATTATACTCCAAACACCTGCGACAGAATTGATGTTTCACAGCTGCAATGATTTACGAATTTTCCAAGTCATGAGGACCCCAAACAGATCAATAAAACCTGGTACTGCCGCGTTGCTGAAATTAAAATTGATATCATTGTGCTATTTGAAAACGTGCAATTTTAATTACAATTTTTACATATATTTTAGTTTCTACGCGGATGTTCGTTGTTGAACGGGTTCTTGCCTGGATGTCGCTTTTGAACGTGTGCGAATGCAATTTGAGCGCGATTTGAACGCTTTTATAGGGTACAGGGAAAACCACAGTCAACAATCATTTTCACCGAGGAGTCCAGGTTTGTGCAAATGCCCTTTGTGAGCCGAAATCATTGAAGGAATGACAGATGCATTACTCATCATTACTCAATCTGAAGGCTCCAAGACAATACTAAAAAATGGTCAACAAATAAGACTCTGAAATTGTTGGATCCGTTGTTTCTGCTAGTTCCACACCTGCCACGTGAGGGTCTTTAGATGTTAGGTCTGGGCCTCGCCGGACCCAAACACTGTGGGCCCCGCTGGAGCCGAACACTATGCCAGGTAAAGTGCTAAATAGAATGCCAGATAAACTGAAAGATAGAATGCCAAATTAAATCTGAAAGTAGGGCTGTGAGCGCCCAGTTTTTGGTGGTTTTCCAATTGACCGGTTTTGCGTTTCGTAGATGGTTTTTTCCACCAATCTCTTCCTCCATTCTCCTGTGTTGCCTTTTCCCTTCTTCTGCGCTGCTTCTCAACCTGAAAAAACAAACGCATCAAAAACAAAATGGGAAATATATGGCTGTGAGTCAAAATTGTGTATGGAACGTTCTGCGGCGTTCCGGGCGTACGGAACGAAGAGGCTTCGTAACTGGTCTTGTTCCGGCTATACATAAATTATATGTATATATATATATATATGTATACTGTAAATATGTATATAATATACATCTCAAGGACATGCACGTTGAAGCTACTCACGCTGGCTGCCGCTCGTTTTCACTTCTCATCTGCACGGCATCTTTGTTGTACACCTGTTCAACGCAGGTTTGCCTTGCATGGGTAGTGCTCGTGCACTAGCTAGGGCACAACCAGTAGCCAGCGTCACACACTGGCTACCATGTGAAGCTGTCCGCTCAGCTTCTTGTTTTTTGTTGTGCACTCCCGTCCGCTGCCTCCCACCTCCTGCTGCCCGGTTACACACACAACTTTCCCACACATCACCACACCCAACTCTTTCACACAAAAATTTGTCCCGCACATTTCTTTCACAAACAACTTTGTCACACACACAACTTTGTGACACACAACTCTTTCACACACAACTCACTTGGTGACATCCACGCTGCTTGTGTGGCAAGCGTGGCACTTGGTGACATCGAGGCTGACTTTGTGTGGCAGGCGTGGCACTTGGTGACATCGACGTCACTTCTGTGTGGCAAACGTGGCACTTGGCGACATCGACGTCACTGCGTCGCTTGTGTGTGGCAATCGTGGCACTTAGTGACATCGATGTCACTTCTGTGCACGCACCTTCGTCAACTCTTGCACGCAACTCTTTCACACACGACTCTTTCACACATAGCACTTTCGCATACAACTCTTTCAACTATCGGTCCTCCACCACCTCCTTTGTCTTTCCCGCCTCCCCCGTACAACTTCAACCACGGTTTGTTATTTTTTGAAGAGATTGACTCGTGGGGCTATCCGGTCCTTTCATTTTTTGGTCCCGCCTGCCCTTGAGGTATGAATACGGGAACTTATACAGATTCGGAAGTAACATGTTCCTCCTTTAGCGCATCCTTGTCCTTGCAGTCAGTGCCTCTACAGCTATTTCATGGCCTTCTCTTTTTCGGGTGCCAGCAGTCGATCGGCGAATGGTATAGTTTGGCGTTTCATATACCAAAACTGGATGACTCCAGTTCAATACATTCTCTTTTACGCACCCAAGCATTGAACACCCCAGACATATTAGCACGAACGTTTCTCAATCTCTTTTTCGCAGACCTTGTGAGTTTCTTCTTGGAGCATTTGTGGTTCACCCTATTAAAACTCATCGACGGCGCAATGCTGGATGGGCTTCAAGATATTCTTCTATCGTTTGGACTTCTTGAAAGGCTTTTCAAAGTCACAGGCATCATCATGAACAAGTAGGTGGGGTTTCACCTTCGCGATTTTCGTGTTTTTGTGCATATAGACCTTTTCCTTGGTAGATTCGTGGATGATGTGTTCCATTCCTGCCATAACCTGCCTGGAAGGCCGATCGATGATGAATTGCCATCCAGGCATCCTGTTCTTCAACTTGCCTTTCCTTGTCGCATGTGCAAGTATGTTATTTGGCCTTTGTGGTGCTGTTTCTTCTTGGGTCGGCCCCTGAGAGCGACTGTCCGTGATGGCCTAAAATCTTTGTGCACATGTCTATGCACGCCAAAATGCGCATCAAACGAAAGTACCTTCACAGTTCCGGGAGGTGGAAAGAGAAAGGGGTCATGGCGAAACTTCAGCACAGAAGCCGGACGATCCACAGGAAATGGCACGACTTTGTCAAGAGTTCGACGGGCCAAGGCGTAGCCTTGCAAAGCCCGCATGAGGTGTGCTTGGAACCTCGTGGATGAATGGATCTGTCACCATCTTCGATCAGCATTTTTGAATCGTAGTGTCCTGCCCTGCTGTCAGATTTCCATGCAGAAAGCAACAGGTGGTCATCTTGAGGTACTTCATGGTGAATCCAAAGCTGTGAGTGACCAGGTAAGTGCCATACTTCTCCATATCATTGACCGTCAAGGTATTGGTTTTGACACCATCTGGGTATGCAAAACTGGCACGGTGTCCAACCCTGCAGCCCTTGTATGCACAAGGGCTCAGAGCTCACCATGGTGCATTCAGTGCCGCCTGCATCAGACCGATCTACTAGACGTCCTTTGCAAACGGATCGCGCCATTGGGGGGGCCAGTTGGGGAAGAAGAGAATGGTTCACCATGTTCTTAAACAGGGTATGTTTGCAAGGAAAAGAGCTGAGCCAGCTGGAGAGATAGAACGGAAGAAGTGGCACAATGCTGCAAGCACACAGTGGCAAACAAATGCAAATAAGCAATCGACATCAATCGACTATGCGCAGACAGTGTTGGCGCGCAACGGTCTTGATCCTTTCTTGCTCCACGCATAATGGTCATGGTGCCAAATGCGCCAATGACTTCCAAAGCATGATTCCCAAAGCAGGATGACCACAAAATTCTTTATATTTGGCTGGCTATGTTCCTGTATTGTACTGCATAAGCACACAACGCACATTGAAGCAAAGCCCTTCTGTACAAACAGCCTCTCGATCCTCTGCGCCAAATCCGAAGTGATCACGATCTACTTCTTCATCAGCTGACGTTACATCCCAGTCAGGGTTTGGACGCCCTTGGTCGGGGACAGGCGCAGCGGAGAATGGGGCATTATCCTCATCACTGTCCTCATCGAAATCAATGCATTTCCCAGGCTGTTGGCTGACCAACTTCCAAACCTTGGCTTTCTTCAAGATCGTGATTCTCCAAGAAATCTATAGGGGACTTGGAACCGGACCTGGCCTTTCTCCAAGAGGTTTGCACGAATTTGTTGCCTGGTCTTCTCCTCACCTTTGTTCACCTTTCTGCCTTGCAACATTTTGCCCATCAACACAGACACCAACCTCTGTTCTTCCTCAATCTCCCCATACAAATTTGCGGGCATTTCTTTGTTCCCACCCTTGTGCTCCCCATAGATAGACATGCTCTGCATTGATGCCGGCCGGGCGCTAGTAGATGTGGACCTTGGTGACGATGAAAGCATTTCTCTTGAAGACCGCATCCATGTGGGCGCTAGATGCAGACTCCTTGGCTGCTGGGAGCACCAGCTTGTAGAAACTCTCAATGGTGATGTGGTTCAGGAAGTCATGCGGCAAGTCCAACCCGTTGTCGTAGGTGTTGTCTGCAAAAGCCCTAGGTTGGTTTTACCAGCCCGCCCTGAAGGATGTTCAGGGACGTATCGTCCAGGAAACCCCCAATTAATGCACAGCCTGGCTCTCCGCAAGGAAGTCGAGCTCAGGCGTGCGTCGAACAGGGCTTCCCATCCAGATTGAATCTGGCTTGGTTGTGTGCGGCCTGTGCCACAAGCACCGATCGGCCAAGAGGGCTTTCGCCAGAGGATAAGGGCGGACTGGTCGAAGTCCCAGATCTTGTCAAGAACTTTGAGGACAGAAGTGTCGTAGAACACGGGAGTCGAAGGAACAGGCGAGTGCATGGGCCCCTTTGCGAGCAAGGGCATTTTCAGACACGACGCTCCTGAGAGCTTGGCTGACGAGAGCACAAGGCCAACCAAAGATGGGAGAGTCCTTGTTGCGCAGCTCCTTCGTCTGCCATTTCAATTGAGCCATTTCACACGTGGATCGTTGGGCTTTGCGAAGGATATGATCAAATCCCTGATCAATCTCCTCGTGGTCTTTCTGTTCAAAATTGCGACGTTGAGCTTCGATGATCCCTTGGGATCTGAGGTCGAAGCATGTGAAAGCGCAGCCTCCCAAGTTTTCCAGGCAGTACTACATTTTTTCCAAGTCTGCTGACATGAATTGAAGCTTGAAAGGGCTTCCATAGACCAGTTTCTTCAACATCTGCACCTTGATCTTTTCAGGGAAGGATAGGTGCTTGAGAATGGTGATCTTTTCGTCAAGCTGCTTCAGAAGCACCATTTGGATCACTGTGTCTTTTGGCAATTTGTCCTTGAGGCCAAAGGGTTCCGGGGTTGAAGACCTTTCTTTTCACATGCTACCTTGTATGCAGTGCTGAGGGCAAAGAAGTCGATATCCCCCGGGTGGTCAACGATGTCAAAGAAATGGACGCCATCACTCTGTAGCTCAGACATGGGGAAGGATGCAGCGGTAAAGAACCCGGAGGGACTTCAGGCATCACCAACGGAGAGATTGCCCTCGCCATGACGACCCACCACTATTGCTATTACGAATAAAAGATCCACTTAAATGCAGAGGCTAGATGCGCGTAAAATTGAACAGATCTGTTAATGTGATTCACATCAATGTCTCAACCCCTCTTCACAGAAGAAAGCCATATCTTGGCCTCAAGCAGCCATGTTTAGTCGTTTTTTTGGGCGCTGCGGACGCTGGCCTTTCAACTAGATCAAATAACATGTAAGATAGAATGCCAGAACATATATAAGGTAGATTAGATTCAGGTAGAATACAGAATGTGTGCCAGATAGAAAATTAGAAAATATGCCAGATAAAGCGTCAGCTGGGATGTCACTATATATGTCAGACTATATTGAATTTTATTTTCTGTTATATAAATCTAATGCAAACAAAACATTCAAATAGAATGGACAGATGAAAAGCAGAGTAGGGAAGAGGCAGAGAGAAGAGAAAGATTAGAAGAAAGAAGAGTAGAAGAAAGAAGATGCAGATGCGCGAAAGGGTAGGAACGTCGCGAAACATTGTGTTTTTCCAATGATTTGAGGCTCCGGAGGGTCGAAAAGTAGGCTCGCTAAAGCGGTGGGTGCGGAGCTAGCTGGCCAGATGAAAGATGAAAAATTGCACGCCGTTGTGGCGCGAAGCACATTTCGAAGTGAAAATGCACAGAACACATCAGGTTCGGACCACTTTTGGCAGTTGAGATGTCGAAAAAGTGCACGCCGTTGTGGCGCGAAGCACATTTCCAAGTCAAAATGTACAAAACACACCAGGTCCGGACCACTTTTGGCAGTTGAGATGTCGAAAAAGTGCACGCTGTTGTGGCGCGAAGCACATTTCCAAGTCAAAATGTACAAGCACACCAGGTCCGGACCACTTTTGGAAGTTGAGATGTTGAAAAAGTGCACGCTGTTGTGGAGTCAAAATGTACAAAACACACCATGTTCGGACCACTTTTGGAGGTTCGGATGTCGAAAAAGTGCACGCCGTTGTGGCGCGAAGGACATTTGGAAGTCAAAATGTACAAAACACACCAGGTCCGGACCACTTTTGGCAGTTGAGATGTCGAAAAAGTGCAAGCCGTTGTGGCGCGAAGCACATTTCGAAGTCAAAATGTACAAAACACCACATGTTCGCGCCACTTTTGGAGGTTTGGATGTTGAAAAAGTGCACGCCGTTGTGGCGCGAAGCACATTTCGAAGTCAAAATGCACAAAATACACCAGCTTCGGACCACTTTTGGAAGTTGAGATGTCGAACAAGTGCACGCCGTTGTGGCGTCAAAATGTACAAAACACTAGGGGTTCGGACCACTTTTGGAGGTTCAGATGTCGCTTCGCTTCAAGACACTACACTACAGGACATTACACTACACTACACTCCAGTACACTACATTACACTACATTACACTCCAGTACACTCCACTACGCTAAATTACACTTCACCACACTACATTGCACTGAATGACACTGCAACACAGATAGACAGGTAGACAGCTAGACAGACAGACAGATGAAAGGGAGAGATAGATAGACAGGTAGGTAGATAGATAGATAGATAGGTAATTAGATGACAGAGAGAGAGAGAGAGATCGATAGATAGATAGATACATAGATAGATAGATAGATTGGTAGGTAGGTAGGTAGATAGTCAGAGAAAGAGAGAGAAAGAGAGGAGACCTCAAGCACCTTTCGGTCCATCAGTGGCTTTGCTCTGCCATCCCTGATTCACACCAACCAAGCTCTCCTATAGGTTTCCTATTTTTGAAACTTCCGCCACCGCCTTGTGCGGTACTACTGGTAGAATGTCAGTTGGTACGGATAAGTCGAAGAAAGTAATTCTTCCTGCTGAAGGTCAAAATTTTTGAGCGAATGACACGTAAAAGCTGGTGCCCTCCAGTTACAACTTGTGCTTCTTAACCTCCTGTTAACTATATATCATATGTACTTACTGTAGATACATCTAAGTTTCATCTACCACAGATACACCTCAGTAAAATGTGTTATAAATCAATTTAGTCGGTGGACCAGCTTGTATAATCTCAAATTATTAAAAAAAACATGTTTTTAATGTTTTGTCCCCCAAGATCCACAAAGACTTATGGCAACACAACATAGTACACACCATACTCTGTATATATATATATATAGCACGCATTATATATCTGTTATTCGCTATATATATATAATTAAGATACTATATATAATTATCGAATCCCATGTCCCAAGACGTCCAACACCTTGGCGCAAGCCCAAACGGCATTCGCCAGGTTCGTGACCCTGCAAGCTTCTCCCTGAGGAATGGAATGGGTCCCGACGTTTCTTGACGCTGCTTGGTTTATCTCTGGGTATGAACATAGGCTAAACCTGTATACCTTAGGGGCCTATATACCTCAGGCATGGGTTTCTAGTAGAATCCAAAGGTTTTGTGGCAAGTGTGTTTGAAGGCCTGGCGGCCACGTGGCGACGACATGACGACCAGGCAAGCCCATCCAGTAAAAGTCGTAGCTACCGTAAACCATGTTGTATACCTTGTTATAAGCCAACTGGCCTATTTTGGATGCACCACATTGCAGGACCATGGAGTGGAGGGAGTTGCATTGAATGGGGAAACCACAAGTTACCTTCAGGAAATCAGCCATGGCTGGCTGGGAAATCCAAACATCAGCTAAACAAATGGTTCCAAACAATGCTAAAAATAGATTTTCCAGCTGGTAAAGAATGCTATGACTGGGTCATGTTTTGGTAAATGTTCACTGGAAATGTGGGAACATATGTTTGGATATGTTTGGCGGTTTATGGCGGTTTCACTGTATCCAAACATGTGTTGGAAATTGGATCGTTTAGAAGGGACAATCATTGGTGATTGAACTGATCCAATCAAGTCGATTCGATCTGAACAATTCGCTTGATTTGTATATCAAACACTTCCATAACACCATGGTTTTCAGCCGAACATGTCTGGCTTTCAGATGTTCCCTGCCTCCCTGCATCCACATTCTTGAAAATATAGCCCTAAAATATCATTGTTATTATTGTTTAGTTTAGTTTAGTTTAAACCAACATGTTCCAACCGGTTCCTAGAACCATTTTCCAATATTTTCCAATATTTTCCACTCAACTGGTTGGAAACTCCATTTTCCACTCAACTGGAATGATTTTTTCATCCACTTTCCACTATTTCTTATCGGTGCTAAACGTAGGGAATGGGTGGGGAATGGGGGTTGCTGGGATTATTATTAATAGTTATTGTGGATCATTCCCTCATTCCCTGCTAAGCACAAGTAGGTTAATGGTAAAACCCATGTGATACATGGAATGAGGATTTCATGGTGATTTAATGGGATCTCAATGGGATTAATGGTGATTTAATGGTGACTCATGGTGATTTAGTGGTGATTTAATGGGTTCTCACAAGTAAGATTTTCCTCCATTTTCCAACCGGCTCCCCCTGTTTCAACGGCCGCCGCGTTGCCACGACATCTTTGGCCATGCACAGCTTGGCGGCATCCAGGAAGCGTCCCAGCAAGGGCTGTGGAAGCTGCTGACGGCCTGGGGCGATGCTAGAAGCCATGAAGGATGACTATAACTATCTACATTTGGTTATCCAACAATGGGGAAAAAATCTATATGTATATATATATATATATGTGTCTGTCTGTCTGTCTGTCTGTTTGTCTGTCTATATCTACATATGGCTATCCAACAATGGGGAAAAAATATATATATGTATGTATGTCTGTCTGTTTGTCTGTCTGTCTGTCTGCCTGTCTGTCTGTCTGTCTGTCTATAATTATCTACATATGGCTATCCAACAATGGGGGATAAACTATATATTTATATACTGGTTGGTGGTTTTAACCATCTTGAAAATTACTTTACTTCGTGTGATCCCCACCATGACATTTATCGATTTGTTACTGGCAAATCTTCTGGCATTCTATCTGATATATCTTCTGGCATTCGATCTGGCATTCTATCTGGCATATCTTCTGGCATATCTTCTGGCATTCTACGTGGCATTCTATCTGGCATATCTTCTGGCATATCTTCTGGCATTCTATCTGGCCGTTGAGGTCCAGCGGTGCACACTGAGCTGGGAAGGTCCCAGGTTGAGGTCCAGCGGTGCACACTGAGCTGGGCAGGTCCCAGGTTGAGGTCAAGCGATGCACACTGAGCTGGGAAGTTGGCAAAGAGCTTGGCGAAGAGAGTTGGCAAAGAGCTTGGCGAAGAGTTGGCAAGGCGGAAGTGGAGGTGGAAGTTGATGCAGACATGGTCGAGGAGAAACTGGAGGAGGCGGAGGAGGAGGAGGAGGACGAGGAAGAGGAGGAGGAGGAGAAGGAGGAGAAGAGCTAGCCGAGGAGGAGAAGAACAACTCTGATAAAATCTAACAACCCTCACCTGGCAGGTGGGGAAATATGAAAGTCAACGGGAAGGATTATCCCATATACTGTGGAAAAATGCTCCAAACCACCAACCAGATGTATAAATATGTATGTATGTATGTATGTCAGTCTGTCAGTCTGTCTGTCTGTCTGTCTATAAGTATCTATCTATCTATCTATCTATATGCTATCCAAAAATGAGGATATCACATATATCACCCAGTTATGGCGATTTTTGAAAACCATTTTCATGGGTATAAACCATCAATCCATATGGGTGGTTTATGATTTCTTTGCTATCATTTAATTTCTTTTAACATGGGATGTTTCAAGGATTGTAAAACAGTCGCAATGTTGGCCCCCAGAGCTAAGTTGGAAAATGTAAATCCATCTGTAGCTATTATAGTCATATCTATAATAAACCAGAGATAACCATGGTAGACCTAGTTATACTCCTATCTTGGGGGCTCCACATTGTACAAACATGTGCAACACTTTGATGGCAAGTCACAAATCATGCGAGTTAGGATCCACGGTTGTATACATATGTAGCATAATTCCTTCTCCATGACAGAAATATTTGAGCTTCTCTGAACACAGAATACCTCAAGATTGAAGCTCGTGTATCGAAGTCTCATCATGTAGATTTGGGGATGTGGATCTGTCCTTGCGAACATTCAAAGGGGATCATCCCTTCCCAGGCCCAGGCACCAATTTCGGCCGCCCCCATGGACCAAAGCACCATGCTGAAGTTCTGCGACACGTTCTGCAAGCGAGCTTTGAACGAGCAAACATCCTTTGGGGGTTCTTAAGTCATTGGGAATCCCCAAGCCACCATGGGTTGCAATACTATTCCATGGTCGTCCATGACTTAGATGATTTGGGGCTACCCCCCATCACGTAGGAAACCTCCATTTTGGATAAAATTCCATAGAATTCCGGCACTGCACTTGGAATTTAATATGCACAAACCTTGAATTCACCAGCACAAATCGTAATTTCACAAGCCAAACATGTCGAATGTGGATTTCCTCAGCCACATGAGGATCGTGCCTCGTGATCCTCTTGTTGACAAGGAAAGGTTGAGATGCACCCTCTGGTAAATTGACATAGCTATGGCAAAACACCATCTTTTAATGTAGGATAATAACACAGGGAAACAATGCAAATCAATGCAAATCATCCATAACTAGGCAATGTTCGACCGCAAAGAAAGGATCCAAACTTTGAGCCAGTCGGCCAGGTGGTGATAACCCACCACTTGGGTGTGGGGTACACTTCCATGACGTGGCTCTCTCAATGAGGAAACTTCATAAACTTCCATGAGAAAACCACTTAGCCGTGTTATGCCATGTTAAATGAGGGTAGACGATCGTTCACAAGACGTATGAGTGAAACTGGTAAGAAAACAAGTGAAACAGACATCATGATTTCCAAGATTGCCATCGAAAGTTCGACATGATTGCTACTTTCGCCAGCCGTTGATTGAGAATGCCGTTCCGAATCGTTCCAACGGAATTCCAAGGTCAACCAGCGAGCCATCCACATAAGAAGGCTGACCAACTTCTTCTCCAATCTGCTCGAAAATTGTTCGTCGGGGCCAAGCTTCTGTGTAGACCACTTGCCCGATTTGACTCTTGATTTTTTTCTCTTTCAAAACCCTCGTGCTTGCCATGGCTAAGCAGCTCGGCTGAGCCGTTGCATCTTCTTCTGCCTTTCCGGCCTTTACCAAAACGATTTCCGTGGGGAGTGTTGGGGCTGGTCTGGGGCTCTAGCGTGGGGAGTGTTGGGGCCTTTTCTTACGAACTCCAAACATTTCCGCTAGCAAGGAAACAATATCATTAGTGAGGAAAAAACACAGCAATGCAAATCACGAGACATTCCAACTCCCTCAAGAATCCGATGTCTTCGTTGAATTTCATCTAATTTGCCTATAAAGGGACCATTGTCCATTAGCTTACCGAACGTTGTTCATCCTTTAATTCCATGCTCAATTCGATCTTGACCTCCCCACAGCGCATGCCCCCACTTGATGCGTTTCTGTTGATAACTAGAAACTAGAACTTATGCTGGGCAGTTAAATTGGGGTGTACACCAACCTCTACTTGGAGGGCCACTTTGCGGGGATATAGCTAATACCACCAATATAACTGATGGATGTGAAGGGTCACTTGATCAATCAACGAGAATGAATTTTATTACCCAGGTATCTCAAATATCTAAGCACATGTTTCAGCTGAAGAGTCCATAGATACCAGGTAGTGCCCAGCACGCCCCTGGGCGGAAGTTTCAAAAATAGGACATGACTATAGGAACCAGTTTGCCTATAGGAATTGTTGGTGAGATGGCAAGAGGTGAATTGACAGGAATGCATTGAAGAAAATGGATGAAGGACTGTATTGAAATTGAATTGAATTGATTTGACTTGATTCGCGTTGAATTGAATTGAACTAAATTGAATTGAACTGCATGCATGATGGATGAATGAATTACTGAATGAATGACTGAATGAAGGAATGAATGAATGACTGAATGAAGGAATGAATGAACGAGTGAGTGAGTGAATGAATGAATGAATGAATGAATGAATCAATAAATCCATAAATCAATGAATCAATAGATTTGCCGACCTCATCTTCCAAAAGTGCTCTGAGACCCTCAGTTTTTTTTTACGATTTTTATGTGAATTCGAGCTCTCGCTACAGTCCTGTGCACTGATTGCCGACAACTTTTGCAGATCGAGGCCCGCACCCGCGGAAAGAGAGACCCTACTTCGGCGACCGCAAAAGCCACTTTACCTGAAAAACACAGGGTGTCGCCCGAGAGTCTTTCAAGCCTGAATTCACGCGTTCCAGACCAGCTACACTTCCCAACTACTTGATGATCTACTTGATGATGATGATGATGATGATGATGATGATGATGATGTGGTTGACATGATGGTGAGAATGCTGCAAATGACAATCATCCGTAACTTAGAAGTTATCTAAGTAAACTTCCTTTGATCATCCAAGGTTTACCCCAAGAGATTTATCCTTCACCTTCCCTTGGCGACCTGCCGACACTCTGCTAAGTAGTCTAACCTGTGGTGGGAAATATCCAGAGATTTTACAACACTTCACCTTAAAAGTTTGGGAGTTCGGCCATTTGGGAATGATTCCCCTTACTATTGACCGCAAATGACAGTGGCAGTGAGGTCGTGTAATCTATCCAGAGATATGGTAGACCCATCTAGTCCCCAAAACACAACGAAGATTTACAGTAAGTTGCCTCATGTTCACCCACCTAGCTACATATATATATATATATATATATCCATGATTTTCGCCCTTTTTTGTCAGTTCGCAAATGATCTGGATTTTTGGTTGGTTATACCATCTGGTTGTTTAATATAGCCATGGAAAAACACCATTTTTAATAGGTACACCATCTATAAATGGGCAATTTTCCATGGCTATGTCAGCCATAACCAGAGGGTATAAGTTCTGTGGTTAAACCGCATATCGCCACAAGGTCACCACCCCCAAATTCACCAGAAATTCACGCCTCAAGGTCCTCTGTATCGACCTCAGTGAGACGTTGGTATCCGACCTTCTCCCTCTTTTTTTGGGTGCGAATGTTTAAACATAGCTGTTACAGTGCCCTAGCCCCAAGGTATTTCTTCTGATTTTTGTTAAGCTAAGTTAAGTTATATCCATGTTTAAGCTAGCGGGTGGAAAACCGCGCGTGTAGTCGTGCATATTTTTGAATATGGGGGTTGGGTTGGGTGGGGTGGGGTGGGATGGTAACGTCCATGTACCTTGCGTACATACGTGGATGCTACGCTGGTGCTACGGTCGGGTTGGGTGGGGTGGGGTGGATGTAACGTGCGCACATACGTGGATGCTACGCTGTTGCTACGTCACTGGTCATGGGTTGGGTGGGTGGGGTGGGTGGTAACGTTCATGTACCTTGCGTACATACGTGGATGCTACGCTGTTGCTACGTCACTGGTCATGGGTTGGGTGGGTGTGGTGGGATGGTAACGTCATGTACCTTGCGTACATACGTGGATGCTACGCTGTTGCTACGTCACTGGTCATGGGTGGGGTGGGGTGGTGGGATAACGTGCATGTACCTTGCGTACATACGTGGATGCTACGCTGTTGCTACGTCACTGGTCATGGGTTGGGTGGGGTGGGGTGGGATGGTAACGTCCATGTACCTTGCGTACATACGTGGATGCTACGCTGTTGCTACGTCACTGGTCATGGGTTGGGTGGGGTGGGGTGGGATGGTAACGTCCATGTACCTTGCGTACATACGTGGATGCTACGCTGTTGCTACGTCACTGGTCATGGGTTGGGTGGGGTGGGGTGGGATGGTAACGTGCATGTACATTATATATATATGTATATATATATATATGTATATATTTGATATAAAGTCGTGTATCACGCGCGGTTTCCACCGTTAGCAATGGTCTGAATACCAATCACATGTTGAAGACGCTGGCATGATCGTGGCATTTGCATTGTTTCGTGCATGTTTATTTGGTCGTCCGTTGGCTCTCGCAGCGTTTCTGCCGGTTTCCGGCCCCGTTGCAATGAAGAGGCCTGCTTCCGTCACAGGAAGCAAGCCGGATGCAAAGAAGAGAAGATCGTCTTCTTCCAGAGGAAGCAAAAGTGAGCCGCAATGTACCCATTGTGGTGGACAAGGCCACTATGCTTCCAGTTGTCCTGATTTGGGAAAAAAGCTCTTGTCTTTATTAGCGAAGACCCATTCTTCCCAGAAGCTGCAGAAGTTTCTGTCCGATGCCAGCAGTGCTCAGATTATGGGTTGTCCGAAGAAGCCTTTGAAGTCTTTGAAGAGGTCTAAAGGCAATAGACATTTTCGTGCACGTAAAGCTTCGGAAGCTGGAAAGAATCCCAAGAGTCAAAGAGGAAGCAATGCCAAAGTCAAGCACAAGAAGCGAGAGAAGCTGAGAAGACCTCGTTCTTTAAAGGATGAAAGCAAGCAAGTTGCAGTGACCAGAGACAGCGTCATAGCTGCGCATTCCTTTTTGAAACGCACGGGATGGATTTGGAAGCCTGGCAAATGTGAGTGCGGTGGCACCTTTGAGGCGTTATCGTTTCAGCATTGTGAATCTCGAGGCCATGGGAGACGCTTTGTGAGGTGCTCCGACTGCAGTAGCTACCGGGATGTTCTGACATGGAGTCATTTGCCCAAATTGAGGATGCCGCTACCTTCTGTCGTAGCTGCTATGAAGCACTGGTTCGGTGGATCTGTGCCTCCATCAGCAGATCATGTGGGAAGGCTTCTAGGTTTGTCTGGAACGTCGGCGACGAGTTTGAAGTCCTTACCAGGTGTAGGATATATCCCATTTCTAATATATATATATAACCCGCTATACAATATATAATATCTAGAGGTCCTCGCCAGGTGTAGGATATATCCCATTTCTAATATATATATATATTTATATACCTCGCTATACAATATATAATATGATGAGGTCCTCGCCAGGTGTAGGATATATCCCATTTCTAATATATATATATACCCCGCTATACAATATATAATATCTAGAGGTCCTCGCCAGGTGTAGGATATATCCCATGTCTAATATATATATACCCCGCTATACAATATATAATATCTAGAGGTCCTCGCCAGGTGCAGGATATATCCCATGTCTAATATATATATATACCCCGCTATACAATATATAATATCATGAGGTCCTCGCCAGGTGTAGGATATATCCCATTTCTAATATTTACCCCGCTATACAATATATAATATCCAAAAGAACATTGGGATCCCTGGAGGTGAAGATGGACGCAATTACTATTGGCAATTATTTGGTTTGTATCAACGCCCCACAAGTGAAGATCTGAGAGGAAAATTCATGGTTTATGACTTGGGAGTGGCAGCAGCTGCCAAGTCTGGAAAGCCTCCACCTGAGAGTGCTTCGCGCATTCGTGCCACTGGTGCTTTGCAATGTGTGCAACCGACCCACAAATGTAACCAGAAAAGCATCTTGGTGACAGACGGTGCCCCATGCTACCCTAAACTGACCTCTGAACACGGGCTGCTTCATGAAGCTTGCAATCATAGTAAGGGCATCTTCTGCATCACCAAGAAAAAGAAATGGGGAAACTTGCTGGTTCACACCGGTGGCATCGATGGAATGTGGAAGATTTCCAAAGGTGCGGTATCATCGTCTTGGAACACACGTAAAGATGGTGTTGTCAACCCTCAATTGCTTGAAGGAATAAGGATTTGGCAATGGCGATGGCACCATGGAAATTCCACTGACTTGCTTAGTCTCACAGGCAAAGCCCTAAGCAAACGCTTGGACACGTGACAAGCCAGGAAAGAAAAAGGAAAAGGGTTCCACCCCGTCACAACCACAAAACCCTGTAAATACCACGACATTCCTTCAAAGTCATTCAATTTTTCCCGGGAAAATTTTAGGTAATGTTCATCATAAAATGTGTGCGGCGCCACAGCGCCAGAAGAGTTTTTTTTCAAAACGTGCTTAACCGCTAGCGCGGTTTCCCACCCGCCGGGATGTTTAAGGAAGTTTCCTGGCATGGGGGATACCCAATCACCATGGGTTTCAATGCTAAAATTTACTAAAATGGTCATCCATGACTTAGATGATTTGGGGGTACTCCCATTTCAGGAAACCTACATTTTATATTTGCGGGGATGCTTAAAAGCATGTTTTACCCATCCCATTTTTTTGGCACACCAAGGCCATTGACTTGGTCAGCGGTTGGTGTAATTCAAGCAGTTACAAATATAATTTTGATTGAACACCCTAACAAATGCAGCTGTCGCCCATGGTTAGCTTGGGATGTGACCAACAGTACTAAGACAGATCAACTATCAGATCGCCACAGATGGTGAAAAACTTGGATGTTTCAAGGTCAAAACATGTTCAATCCTCATCTGACTCATGCTCAAAAAACATATCTTTGATACTTAGCTCTCCAACCTTCACCAGAAACTGTTCCAGCCAGCCATCGGGTCATATCGGGCCCGCCGAGCTACATAGCGCATCATGGTTTTCGGCAGCATCTCCAACACTGCGTCGTGCATTTTGCAGCGCGCACCGCCCCAAACGCACCAGCTGAGCTCCTCAGGGCGCGGAGGATCTGGCGGTTTTGCAGTGGGGAAAACAGGGGATTTCACATGATTTCACGGTGAAAAACTGTAAGCATGTTTTCGATTGTTTTCTTTTAGTGGGTGGTTGATCATGGTTTATCTCAAGGTGAAAGGGAATCGGAAGCGGTAGCAAACATTTAGAAGTGAACTTCCAAAGGCTTGAAGTGGGAAGTGGGGTGGTGCAGCTGGTAAGTCTGGACTTGGAAGCGAGCTACCAGTCCAAAGGTCACTTGAGTGCCCGGTTATTCACACATATCAGGAGGAGTGATTGGTATAGACGTCTGGGTAAAATATATGAGGGATGCCTTAAGGGTATACCCCCGTCAACATACCTCAGAATAATAACATATTATTCGGACATAACTTGACTTCAAAAAAACAAATATTCCAAGAACCCAATGAGATATTATATGGGATTTTGGAATAATATTTGACAAAATGATACCCCTATAGGTTTTTTTCCTAGCAAAACGTAAGCCATCGTAAGCAGCTGTGGGCAAACGGCCGAAAAAGGTTTCCGTCCTTGCAGAATTGGGGTACAAATTTAAACATAATCAGATAGGATCAAAAAGAGCCAGCATATATCTTCAAATTTTTGCCTTCTCAGCAACCCACTGGTTGAACATGGTTTTCATTGGTTTTGGATGTTTTTCCCGTTTCTGGGCTGGTTTGGTGGTTGTGGCCTAGTGGGAATGAGTGAGAAAGGAAACATGTTTGGTTTTCACTGGTTTTTGTTTTTTTTTGCCACTTTCTGGACTAGTTTTGTGATTGTAGCAGCTGCCCACTTGAGGGGTGCCAGGCATCTCCAATACCCTTAGAATAATTTCTCCCCTGGAAAGCCAACAAAATGGCACTCAACCTGGCTCTCTCCTTGAAATTTTCCCAACCTTGCGTACGTCCCCCTATTTCTTCCGTATTCCTTTCATTGCAATCCAAAGAAGCCTCGTTGGCCATAGTGGGAATGAGTGGGAAAGGGGGACATGTACGGAAATGTTTGGTTTTCGGTCACAGTGAGGTCGTTACAAATTACCCAGATACATGCAACCTCTTGTAGTGGTTAAGCTGCCTGAACAGTGGATCAATGGAGCTGGCAGCCATTGCCAGGCGATGCATCCCATTGAGATTGCCCGATTTACCATATTAATTGACATATTAATCTGGTTGGTGGTTGACCTACCCCTCTGAACAATATTAGTCAGTTGGGATGATTCTTCCCAATATATGGAAAAATAAAAAATGTTCCAAACCACCAACCAATAATTGACATATTTCATAAACTATATGAAGATGTAACATACGCATAGGATCCATGTATGCTATATACGGTAACATTTACCATCAATATACCCCAAATGTTAGCATACATACCATACATGGATCCTATCGGAAATATATATATATATGCACAAAGCAAACATGTGGTTGTTTCGTAAAATGGGTGTACCCCCAATCATCCATTCTAATAGGTGTTTCCATTGTAAACCATCCAGCTATTGGGGCACCTCCATTTATGGAAAACGCAATACATGAAACTATGTTGAAAGACAGTTTTGTGCTATACCCATTCCATCCTATGTCCATCTTCTCTCATCGCGAAGGGTGCTTTGCACTCCAGTCCTTTGGCTCAAATTTTTCCTCGCGAAGGCTTGCGGATGGTTCACTCCAAGGCAGTTGGATGGTTCAATTCATGCAACATACCAGCTACAACTGAAGGGAAAATAGGGTTGTTTAAACATCAAACTATGGGAATTATAAGCTACAAGTGAATCTGACTGATGAATAACAATTGTGGCCCGACATACCAGTTATAAGTCAGTGAAAGAACCCAATTTCTGGAATGATAATCAATAGAAATAAGTATAAAAATAAACTGGCGTTTCGGGCTTTAACTGTATATATATATACTATTACCAATATTGGGATTTTGTCAGTGTCTTATAAGCATTACGTCGACATGCTTACAGTGCCGTGGGGAGAAGTGCCAGTTGACGCTTCTCGTCGCTCAGGTTGAAGAGGATGGAAATCAGGAAGGAAAAGGTGATGACAAATCTACACACCCAAAATCAATGGCCATTTCAGGAACCTAAATTGGAGGTACCTACCATAAGGCCTATGTAAGGGCGAAATTTCAGGGAATATCCCCACAACATATGGCCTTATATGGTACAGTACCTCTATTTTAGGATCCTGAAATTCCCATTGACAAAATGACCCAACCCAAACGATTCTCAAAATTTAAGCACGCCTCAAGGGCAAGCAGTGTCACATTTTTTTATCATCCCACATATGATCTTGTGGACGAGCGGCAAATATCTCAGCAATTGTACAGGATGGTGCCCCCCAGTTATAAGTTGGTCTATAAACCCCATGAATACTATAGTTATATCTGCCATAAACCATAGTTATGGGAGTTATTTGCACCAACTTAGCTAACGAACTGGGGCACCACCTTGTACCCCTCTGAAAAATATTAGTCAAATGGGAGTATTATTCCCAATATGTGGAAAGTCATAAAATTCATGTTCCAAACCACCGACCAGTTGTGGAACACTTAGTCAGAAGTAGGGATTTCACCGTCCCAATTTCCGGCCCTAGAGTTTCCCGTAACTTTTTCTCCTGCAAAAATGGGCCCTACTGACAGTTCTAAATGCGTTTGAATAACTCCTGCATATAAGGTGAACAAGATTTCACTCAAATTAGCTTCTCGGAGCCAATTATAACTATCAAGGCCTTTAAGTGCAGTTACAACTGGATTTTTACCCATCAACATATGGGTTTTCGCCCCTAGTACTTGGGTGTTTTAGCAGATACCAGATGATAAATGCTGCTTAAGGATGGTTAAAGACTCTAAATGTAGAAACATATTTCCAGGATGTTACAAGGTGGTGCCCCATAGTTAGCAAAGTTGGCTGGTTTATAACTCCCATAACTATGGTTTATGGCAAATATATATAACTATAGTTAATGAGGTTTATAAACCAACTTATAACTGGGGGGCACCATCCTGTATAGATACCAGAAGTTTCCTCCATCTATTAAATTTCACGAGCTCCTGGGATTTTGTGATTCTTAGGGAATATTGGATATCAAGGTCAAGATGCAATATTTGGTGCAGTGTACGCGCACAAGGGTGGCACCAGAAAACTTCAGCGTCATGGTTTGCATGGGTTTGCACTGGATCAGCCTTCCATAAATGGAATTGGTCCAATTAATCGTTCAGAAAAATGAAACGGTCGGAAGCAGTCGGAAACGGTCGGAAACGGTCGGAAACATGATCAGGCCAAAACTTGTTCAACCCACATTTTTTTTTATTAAGCATTTCCGCGCAACGCCATTTTTTTTTTGAAGGTCCAAAGGTGTCAAAGGGGAAACGGTAAACCATCCAGTTGGGCTATCCCGATATCCTCATGACTTAGAAAACTCTAGAGATGCTCATACAGTTATGGCACGAAATACTAGGTATCAGTCACCTATATGACCTTACAACCCCATTTATAACCATTTACAACTGGATAATATCCCAGTTTATGTGGGATAAGTAGGGTTAACCGCTTATTTCAGGCCTAAATCAATGGGAATTTCAGGATCCCAAAAATGGAGGTACCTACCATATATAAGGCCTATATATATATATATATGAGGCCTAAATTTCAGGGAATATCGCCACAAAATATGGCCAGAAATATGGTACGTAAACACGTACCTCCATTTTATCCTGGAATTCCCATTGAGTTGGTTTTCCAATATAACCCCCATGAACTAGTTCGTTATATCTACCATAAACCATAGTTTTTTCAGCCGCTTTTTTCAGGCAACTGAACGCTATCGATTGGGGGCCCCATCCTGTATGGTTTATGGTAGATAATACCCAAAATGTTATCTAAATTTTGGTATTCATTCATAGTATGTTTGGATATCAAAAGGAACTATATATACAGTACAGCTTTAATTAATCCCAATTCTGAATGCTTTATGGTAGATATATATATATATATATATATATATCTGGATTTCCCTTGAGTAACTTCTTCCGGATTTCCAAACAACGCCCCCACGCCGACCGCGCTCCGGTGCACCATTGGCGCAGCGCATGGCCGTGCGCACCGCCCGTTGCACCGCCTGAGGCGCCAGGAAGACCTCGTCCTGGCGCGGAGACTCTCCTGGTCTCTGAAAATTCGAATGAAAAACCATCAAATGATGCTAAAATGCTATCTTAATCAGCAAAAATGATGATTTTATCATCAACAATAGTATTTTAAGCAGGAAAGAATATGATCTTTACCAGTTAAAATAGTGATTTAATCATCCAAGAATGGTCGTTTGACCATCAACAATGGCATTTTGACCAGCAAAAATGGTGATTTTACAAGCTAAAATCAACAGTGGTGATCTGAGCAGCCAAAGTCTTGATTTAGCAATCTAAACTGATACTACACTTGTGGTATAACGAGAAATAATGGTATGGGTAAATTATAATATTTGACTCACCTGAATAGTTCGGCCATTTGGGGATGATTTCCCTTATTAGCCATGATTCCAGGGTTCGGTCGCAGTGAGGTCGTTATAATTTACCCAGAGTAATATATCCCATACTTAAATGTAGGTAAATATACATACAGATGGAGCATATATAGGTATAGTTATCAAATTCATGAGTTTTAACTAGCACCAAAAATGGTGACTGAACAGTTGGGAACTTGTACATATGAGGCATAAATATCTCGAACTAGCATCCTGGTTTCACACTGAAATCGGCATCTTTTTGGGCATTATGATATTGAATACCCTCTGGTTATGTCAAAATAGCTATTGAACATTGCCATTTATAGTGAGTTTTCCCATTGAAAAATGTGATTTTCCATAGTTATGTTAGTTTACCAAAGGGTAAATAGATGAATGGTTCATACATGAATATGGTGATTGTTGTAGAATAAACTTAGCTGGTGAAATATAAACCATATATGTGTCTTTACCTGCTAAGTTTATAGTGACAATAACGTAAACCATATATAAACCATATATATATATAGTTCCCTATAAACCACATATTTCCCTGTAAACCATATATTTCCCTATAAACCATATATTTCCCTATAAACAACGTATTTCCCTATAAACCATATATATATATTACCATCATGTCTTTACAGCTTCAATAGGGAATTATCATATGATGTTAACATCGATTGACAAACATTGGGATTACCATTCGCTTAACAAACACATGCTGGGCGCTTTCTTAAAATGGGGGATCTTAGAAATTGGATGGTGTATTGCATGACAATTCGGACAATTTGGGATAGATGATTTGGGGTATCTCCATTTTAGGAAACCTCCATATGAGGATCCTTGGTGACCTTGGTGTTCTTCTTTTAAACAAGATGGATGGTTTTTTGGAGGACTGTTCCACAATGGGGGATTTACTGCAATGGGACAGAATATTAACTGCGAAGCAATGGGATACATATATGATCATATATGTCTGTTATATTAGATTATAACTCTAAAATTTTGTAAAATCATCCCATAAATTGGAACTACCTTACAAACTATTAAATATGTCAGTTTATACATAATTGGATACTGATGTATACATACATATGTACATTATATTGGAACTGATCATCCCATATTTCAATATGTGTGGGGTTAGTTTAGCCAAAAAAACGGGCTAACCCGACGAGACGGGGGCTTCCTAGCCAGGGTTACCGAGCCGAGTTGGCAGGGGAGGGTTCTGCAGGTAGCTGACAGAACATGGGGATTCAACAACTTTGTTTGATGAACCGATGGTTAGAACCATATATATATACTGTAACCAGATAACTGTAACATATCCCATGAATACTATAGTTATACCTACTATATCACATAGCTATTAGAGATACATACGCTATATATAGATACTGGTCGGTGGTGCAATAACCATCTTGAAAAATCTGAGTTCGTCAATGGGAAGGATTATCCCCAGCATATTATGGAAAAAACAA
>CAMXCT020000258.1:372500-570000 GCA_947184155.2 Cladocopium goreaui | reverse complement strand
TTACCCAGCCTTTACTATTAATTTTATCTAGAGTTCGACGCAAACAGAACGGTTTGGCAGTGTTTCTCGTACAGCAAATCTGCCGCACCAGACTAGAAACACTTTCTGCGAAAAAAAAAACTACCCCTCTGAGACAGCCATGATTCACCTATAGGTTGGAGCAGCCCTATGGCTAAACACCGTGGCATTGAAAATGACGCCCAACAGTTGGCTCAAGCTCTGCAGCGGGGCACCTCAATAGAATGAACAGAAGAAATGTTGATCCATTGTTGGTGATTAATATCCAAGAAGATGATACTAATAATATCGATCTGTCTATCTACAGTTCTATAGTTCTATCTATATTAATTGTTGATGATGGATATTCCTCATAACTAAAAAAAGATCAGAAAAGGACGCTGTGCGCCCGTGCGTTTTGCACTGTTTTCCTTGCAGTGTGTTTTGCAGTGTTTTCCTCTTGCAGTGTTTTCACATCATCAAAGGGCCACAATAGGCCACAATATGCCCAAATATGCCAAAATAGGCCACAAAGGTCTAAATAAACAAAAAACAAAAAAGACCAAAAAGACCCAAAAAAAAGATTTCTAGAGACTGTAGGCATTGGGGGCATGTCTTTGTTTTTTTTATTATTATTTTTGTTTTTTTTGTTTTTTTTTTGGTCTCCTAGGGGCCGACCTATCTTCGCTCTCCCGGTTTCTCTGTCTACAGGGCCGCCGCCGGCCTCTTTCGGGTTGCCACGTTAGTTCTTCGGATACTTGTCGTTGGCATTTCCCGGAGATTCGCGTTCCAAAACAAGATACTCTCTTCAACCCAAAATTTGTGGCTACAAGGCCGAAGGCCATTCAAAATGAAATTCTTCCTACGAATCCATGCGTTGAACACTTCACTCATATTAGTCCTTACATCCTTAAATCGGTTGGCCTCACTCCGCGTCAGCTTGCATTTCTTGCATTTGCGGTTGCCCCGGTGGAACTCATCTACGATGAAGTGCTTGATGTTTTTAAAATGTTTCTTCAAAAACTGGTGCCGATGAACATGAGCTTCAAAATGACAAGCGTCATCGTGGATGATGGCATTGGCGTTGACTTTTTTCATCTTCATGGCTGCCCTAACTACCTCCACCTTGTCTGGCGAACATTCGTTGACCAAATGCTCCTTTGCTGCTAGGACTCGACGACTTTTGGGATCGATAACGAACTGCCATCCGGCCGTGCGATTCTTCATGGTAACTCTTTGCTTGGCCTTGTTCGCGCACGTGCATGTACGTTGTTCTTGGGTATACTTCTTGCGGGGTCTGCCTCTGCATCGAACCGTTCTAGGTGCTTCTCCCCATTTTGGGTTGAGGTTGCGATGTACACCGAAATGACCATCAAAACTGAGGACACAGACGCTGCTGGGGGGGGGTCAAGGGTCATTGGCGCAGAAGTGGGCGCAAAGAAGCTTGATGGGTCATCTACTGGAAAGGGTACCACCTCATCAGGAGACCTTTGTGCAATGGCATATCCTTCCAACGCTCTCAAAAGATGATGTCGAAACCATCTAGGTCCTATAAGATCATCATGAAGGGGTCCATCAACCATGGCTCGTACACTTGATTCTTGTCCTGGTGCAAGGTTACCTCGAAGAAGACGATAGTAAAACATTTGGAGGTACTTCATGGTGAACCCGAAACCATGCGTAACCATGTACACCTTCATGTCCTGCATTTGGCGGAAACTTATCGTGTTGACCTTGACGGAGTCCACATATGCAAAGTTTGCCCGATAGGTTTTGACACAAAATGGTTCTTTGCACTCCTTCCTCAACAGGTACGCCTTTTCCACAACCTCACTGCCCACGATGGTACATTGCACTGGGGTATCCAAGAACTTGGTGTATAGTTTTTTCTTGCATACTCCACACTCACTTCCTGGATACACATGAAGGGGGCCCTGTAGAGAAAGAGTAGGGGAAGTAGCAGCAGGCCTCTTCAGCAGCGGCATTCCCTGTACTATTGGTAGTACACACCTATTCCAACCACTGAAGCCTAAAGCAACTTGATATGAAAGATTTTCAAAGAAACTGCACCCCAAGTCAACCTCAAACTAACTTGCAGCCACAAACACATATGCAACCACACAGCCACAAAATAGAAGGCAATGCAAAGGAACTGTGCAAAGCAAATACTTTTTTGCTACGCGCCAGTGTACTATTACTGCTATACCTCCGCAATTTCGTTGCAGCACACTGTAGGCAAACCACACAGCGTTCCCGGCTCTCCACTAAAGCAGTCAAAACTTGTCCACAGCACAATGTATAAGCGTGACACTATATAACTATGAAATCATACATGCACAAGTACTAAGATCTATATGATATATATATGCCTTAAAATCATTATATGGCTATGGTTTAAAACCCCGGTGCCCAGCTAGCAACCCAAGTACTAACTTAAATACATTATATAGTAAGAAAATGCTATATATCATCCCTTTAAAAAAGGAACCAGGGGTTTTGAACCATAGCCATCTTCCAATTATGTTGTGAACCTTTGCGCAACTACTTGGCATCACTCAGTCGTCTACGCGTTCGTGTCGACATCCTCCTCATACTCCTCTTCCTCTGGGATCTCAGGGTTATCCAAGTCAATGAAGGAGTGACGGGCTCGCAGTTCTCCACTCCACGCCTTGGCCTTCTTCAGGACATCCTTTGCCTTCTCCTCCTCACGCTCCCTCTTTACCTTGACCCTTTCCCTCTCACCTACCTCCATTCTGTCTGTGGCACTGGGTTCTGCTGCGGGACGGTCACCAAACAAACCTTGTCGAATTGCTACAAGTCTCTCTTCTTGTTCCTTGTCTTGCTTGGTTGCCTTCCTTCTTTTAAGGATTTTTTTCATGATCATCTCAATCCACTCCTGCTCTTTCTGAATCTCCTCCTCGAAACATTCAGGCATATCCTTTTCGCCATCCTTAAACCTCCCATAGACCTGTTTCCCTTCATAAGTGAGGTACTCAGAAATTGGCATGGAAATACGGCGCACGGGGTCCTTGTTGATTCTTGCCGGGCGGTAGTACAGGTGCTCCTTGGAGTTCACTAAGAAAGCACCACGTTTGAAAATTGCGTCCATGTGTGCGGGGGTGGCTTGTTCAGTGAAAGCGGGGCGGATGATCTTCCAAAAGGTTTCAAAGGAGACTTCATTCATGAAGCTTGGGGGCAATGGCACTCCGTCGTCATAGCTATTGTCTGCTACTGCCCTGGGTTCGTTCTGAACCCACTTTGTTGCCCCCCACCTAGCCCATGCCATAGGTTCGTACAATCCCACGTCAAGAAAGGCCTTCACCATCTTCATACTCAACAAGGACAAAGATGTATCATCAAGGAAGTCTCCCATGAGGATGGATCCGGGCTCACCTCTCAAGAAGTCAATCTCTGGAGTACAACGGATACAAGGGGAACCTTCTGCCTTGAAGCGAGTCTTATTGTGCCGTGCTTGTGCCATCAAAATACTTCTGCCTAAGGGGCTCTTGCCTACTCCTGCCTCACCTAGACGCAAAAGGGCCGATTGATCAAAGTCCCACATCTCCTCCAAGATCTTCATCAACCAAGGCTGGTAGTACCGAATGGTCAGGGGGATAGGCCAATTGAATTCCTTCCGGGCCAAGGCACCGTCCGTGGATAAGTTGCGCAGAGCTTTGTCAACCAAAGCCGTAGGCCAACCATAGATGGGGGAATCAACCTTCCTGGTGTTCTTGGTTTGCCATCGAAGTTGGGCATTTTCAGAGGCGGACCTAGGGCCATACTTGAGGATATAGTCAAAACCTGCATCAATTTCATCATCGTCTTTGTCTTCAAATGCACCTGCCTTTGCGGGTTTGCGGGTAGCGGCACTGGACTGCGGCACTGGACAACTCAAAGCATTTGAACTGGCGACCTCCTAGTCCTTCAAGACAGTACTGCAAAACCTTTCTTCCAACTTTGGGGTTTTGGGTCATCCATTTGGCGCGGTAGGGGGTGCCGTACACAAGGGAGCGAACCATATTGGGTTTAACCTTCTCTGGGCAAGTCATATGCTTCAAGATGGCATGGTTGCTGTCTGTATCTTTCAAGATGACGATTTGCATACGGGTGTCGGGGGAGACTTGCTTCTTGAGGCCGAAGGGATCTGGTAGTAGCTGTAGGTCATGTCTGTCGCAAGCATTCTTGTAGGCTTTTCCCAAGGCATCAAAGTCAATCGCATTTTCATACCCAAAGATGATGTCATAGAAATGGACCATTGGGGACTCCGATGTGTTGAAATCATCCTTCGGGAAGGCATCCCATTCAAAAGAACCTCTGGGTAGCTCAGGAGAAACACTAGCAGGAATGCTGCGTAATGTTAATCCTTCGGTTACTTCCTTCAAATCGTCATACGTCATATCTTCCGCTTCCAAAGGCATGACGGGCACACGCACCAAGTAGCTTAGAAGGATAGGGCACGAACTACGGACTGGAGCATAAATATACATACATAATGTGACAAGTCATGCGATACAACCTGCAGCAATGAGAACATGTCTTAAAACTCATTATATAGGGACTTTGTCAAAAATAGTGATTTATATGGAAATTTCACGGGCGTGGGGCGTCCCCTCTCAATAAGATATACATCTAACTCATCTACAACTTAGGGCATCTAGGGCACTCACTTATACGATATAGAGACATTAAACTATATGTATATCCATTGCCAATCTTAGATACCCTGCAAAAAATAAATTCTTTGCTGGTTAGTAGATATTCCCATTAATACCAAAAGACTAAAGGATTAAAGTCTCCATGTAAGATTGACCTAGACCTTGGATAAACTCCCAACTGTTTCTATCCCTATAACAATCCCTGCTGTTGATGGTAAAACCCTGTTATTATCCCATTATACTAATCATTATACAATATATATATTTATATATACACATATAAAATGCATATTAATGTATCCCAAAAAATCGCTTCTGCGGCCTCCACAGAAACCAACCAGAGATGATTTCCCGACAGCCGACAAGCGCGACAAGCGCTCGAAAAACCGAACTGCGCCTCGGCCTTCACAAAACTCCAGGCCAGGTTATAGATGTGTTGGTCGAGCACCTGAGACTGCAACCGTGTTGCGCAGGACGTCGTTCTAGACACGTCACCAGTTTACTGATGGTTTTTTTACCCGAAAAAACATCGAAGAATTGTATAAGAACAATTATATGGATTTTTTCTGATTTTTGATTTAAAGAAGGTATGAAGAATGATTTATGGGATGACTGACATGAGGAAGCTATCTGATTAGAATGTATTCTTGGAATTCCTCCAAAAATGGCTCATGTTTAGCTACTTACTCTAGCGACTTAGCGCGGCAAAGAAATTCATCTGAAATTTCCCAAGGTTCAAGGGAATACCCTCTGGTAAACGTTTACATAACTATGGGAAATCACCATTTTCAATGGGAAAAAACATTATTTCTATGGGCCATTTTCCAGTTCAGCCCTGGCTTTCCACCCACATGGAATCCAACAAATTGTTTTGAAAGATGAGAAAAACCCTCTTGAAACAATGGCAGTTTGATCAGTTCCCAAAGGTGAAAACCCATAAATACCAAATAATTATGAGAACAATGCCGATCCAGCCGACACACATCCAGGATTTCTGTTTCAACATCTGGAAATTCAGATGACTTCGACACTGCGACTTCAGATTTCTTGGAAGTGGATTGTGGGTTGAATCTTTTGATATGTAGTCCATTCTTTCGGCAGATAATTCCGTGTGTTTTTGATAGATAACGCACCCTCTCTTGCTAAATCTCCCATTCCCATTCCTGCTTGTCAGCATCATCTTACGAATCGTAATTGCTGAAAAACAAACGAGTTAGTAATTCCCCATATCAGTGGGGATATCCCTTTGATAATTGGAGGTTTCCTGAAATGGGGGTAACCCCAGTCATAATCCATCTTATTTTCGGATTTTCCATTCTAAATCATCCAGCAATTGGGGTACCCCCATTTCAGGAAACTACCAGATTTCCTAAACCAGATTACCTTGGCCATTTGGGTATGATTTCCCCTAACCATCAGCAACAATGTTGGTTTATAAACCCTATTAACTATTGTTATATATAGTTATATATAGTTATATCATGTTATATCTACCATAAACCATACTTAACCTAGTTATGAACCCTCATTTATAAATGATTATCCCATATTTTCCATATGTTCTCATGATTTATAGGGTGTTTTTCCATGGTTTTTTCCATTCAATGACCCCAGAAAAACCAGTTGATCTGCACGATCCGTCCCCAAGGCGCAACAGCATCTCTTGTCGCTCGAAGTTCCAGGCCTGACGGGCTTTTGAAGCAACAAACGGTGGGATGTATCGTGATGTATTCCCAATAATCTGAGTAAAACAAATATAATCAATATTCAATACTATAGATGGTCAATTATAGTCAATAAACTAATAATGATGTATCCCCAATATATGAAGTGGGATATATATATATTTATATATGATGTATGATGTATCCCCAATAATGATACCATTAGCTATGTAATTCTTATCAACCAATGGATGATTTTTTAAATTCCAATATTAGCTAACTGTATAAATGATTTATGTTAGCTAAATTTTTTGATTTATGACTAGGTGAACTTGGATTCATACTAAGTGTATCTATGTGAAGCAGCTTGTACTGGTGGTTGGGCCACCTACCTGAAAGATATGCGAAAGTTAATGCAAATCAACGTCTTACCTCATATTAAAAATTAAGAACAAGATGAACGCACCAACCAGAAGAGTTAACTGTGCTAAATTACCAAACTCCAGTTGGTTTACTTCATTTTGTGATGTTTAATCTCGCAAGATTTTGATGGTGTCGGTGAAAGGGGAAAGAACGCCAACAGGGATGCCGCCTTTTTAAGGGTAATCAAAGAACATGACATGTTGTCCAGCAAGATCAAGTTCTTCATCTACTAATATATTTGTGTATGTATGTATGTATGTATGTATGTCTGTGTGTGTATGTATGTATGTATGTATGTTTGTACGTACGTACGTACGTACGTAGGTATCTATCTATCTATCTCTCTATCTATCTATCTATCTATCTATTTTTCTATCTATCTATCTATCTATCTATTGAACTATCGATCTATCTATCTAGCTATCTATCTATTTATCTATCCATCTATCTATCTATCTATCTAATTTATCCATCTATCTATGCAAAACACGTCCACCAAAACAACGAGTTTAGTGGGCAGCAGTTGGCTGTCAAGTGACCAAAGATGGGATTGTGATTTTGACCAACAAAAGTTCAGGCAGATAGATAAGATAAGATAAAGATTAGGTAAGATCAGATAGGTAGATAGATAAATGGATAGATAGATAGATTAGATAAATTACATAAAATAGATTAGATTAGATTAGATTAGATCAGTTCAGTTCCGATCAGATAGATAGGTAGATAGATAGATAGATCGATAGATCGATATCGATAGATCGACAGATCGATAGATCGATAGATAGATCGATCGATCGATAGATAGATAGATAGATAGATAGTTCGATAGATAGATAGATAGATAGATAGATAGATAGATAGATCGATATATATATATATATAGAGATAGATAGATAGATAGACAGACAGACAGACAGACAGATAGATAGATACATTAGATAAATCAAATAAAATAGACTAGATTAGATTAGATCAGTTCAGTTCAGATCAGATAGGTAGGTAGATAGATAGATCGATAGATAGATAGATAGATCGATAGTTCGATAGAAAGATAGATAGATAGATAGATAGATTAGATTAGATTAGGTTAGATTAGATTAGATTAGATTAGATGAGATTGGATTAGATTAGATTAGATTAGATAGATAGATAGATAGATATACAGATAGATATACATATATATATAAATAGATAGATCGATAGATCGATAGGTCCATAGATCGATAGATCGATAAATCGATAGATAGATAGATAGATAGATAGATAGATGGATAGATAAATAGATAGATAGTTAGATAGACAGATAGTTCGATAGATAGATAGATAGATCGATAGATTAGATTAGATTAGATTAGATTAGGTTAGATTAGATTAGATTAGATTAGAATAGATAGATAGATAGATAAAATATGATAAAATAAGATAAGATAAGATAAGATTAGATAAGATAAGATTAGATAAGATTAGATAAGATTAGATAAGACTAGATAGATAGATACATAGATAGATAGATAGATAGATAGATAGATACAAAGACAGACAGACAAATAAATAGATAGATTAGATTAGATTGGATTCGATTCGATTAGATTAGATTAGATTGGATCAGATCAGATCAGATCAGATAGGTAGATAGATACTTCATGATAACTAATGATAAATGAGCATTAAATAGGTAGATGGATAGATCGATAAGTAGATATATAGATAGATTGATGGAGAGATGGAGAGATGGATAGATGGGTAGATGGATAGGTGGATAGGCAGGCAGGCAGGGAGGCGGGCAGGCAGGCAGGCAGGCAGGCAGGCAGGTAGGTAGTAAAAGGAATAGTCAACTAATAGTTTCAATGGGTTTTAATCAGGAAACATGCTCAGTCGAAAAACCCAATCTGGTTGTAAAATACAAGTGTCATATCAGCACCCGATCTATTTAACAAGTAGATAAGTAGTGAGGATATGAAGACCAAATTGAATAGAGATTGTATGACGCAAATAGAAATCCAGCAATCACAGGGATATTAATTGAGATATCAGTGGAATTTAAATGGGATTGCTGAATTCAACATTATGAACCAAGAAAAATTGTGACCACAAAGTCTCAAATTCAACACCGTTCAGAAATCAGAATTAGCCTCTGGTAAACTTTCACAGAACGAACTGGAAAGATCCACCATTTTATAGCTGGGTAAATCCACTATTTCTATGGCCATGGCTCCAATAGCTATTACCAAACACATCTTGGAGGACTCAGTTGGTCCCCGAACAACACCTCAAGGATTGGCAGTAGACTACCACAGCGGAAAAAAACATCCTGTTGCATGGTGAAAAACGGTAAGTAAGTCATCTATAAAATTGCATTATTACTGTACTGGTGATACCATGGGCGATAGCCGAAATCCTTTGCCGATCACACTTCGGCCTTTCTTGGCCAAGGCTTCGTAAAAAGTTGCATCGTTCCTGGGCCCAGGAGGTCGTGAAGACAGGTCCCAGGTCCCAGGTCGTGTCCCGTGTGAGGATGCCATGGCACTCTTTCAGAATCGCATCATATTTCAACAATATATCATATCATACAATCAGGGGAAGAACTCACCAAGGACCCTAGAATCAAATTCCAAAGACCCCCAAAATCGGCTGCATATCCCAATTATATCCCAAGAGATCAACATTTCAAAA
This sequence comes from Cladocopium goreaui, assembly GCA_947184155.2. Classification (NCBI taxonomy): domain Eukaryota; class Dinophyceae; order Suessiales; family Symbiodiniaceae; genus Cladocopium; species Cladocopium goreaui. The sequence goes on along the minus strand of CAMXCT020000258.1, from coordinate 560,588 downwards.
AGTGGCTGACATCCTGCTAAAAAAACATCATGGTCGATGACTGGATGACCAAGTCCCCAATTTTTACGGAAAGCCATGCCCATCCCGTGCGACTAACGAGTGTCACTTGCACTCTCGCAGCTCCCCAGGCGCTATTCGCCAGCATCCTGGGTGAAGCCGAAGGGGGGCCCGAACGGAGTTGTTCAAAAAACAATGGACCTTTCTATATCCCATATGCTCCATGGTGCTGGTATATTTACCTACAAAACTGGGTGATTTATGTAAGGCACATGTTGGTAAATATTCCAGCACCATGGAGCATATGGGTATTTTTTGCTGGGAAATGGGTTTGAGCAATTTTGATCTAATGGTTTTTTGCTGCGAAAAAAGAGTTATTTATGAGCAATCGTCGATGGCAAGTTTCCATGTTGTGGGGAAACTGTTTCAACATAAAATCAATCAGTCAATCAGATTTAAAATTAGCAGAAGATGTGCACCATTTTTTCCAGCTTCCAAGCACGAAGTCCTGAAACGGACTGACACACCTCGGGATGAAGGAGTGTAATACATACAAGGTGCACCATAGATAGCAAAGTTGGTGCACAAGTCCAAAAAATGGTGGGTTCAGGTATATCTATAGTTGCGGCAAGACCCTATGCCCATGAACTGGAAATGGCTTTGTCGTCAATGTCAAAGTGGATATATATATATATACCAGCTGTTCATTTAACATATCCATGGAACATCACCATTTTTAATAGGTAAACCATCTAAAAATGGGTCATTTTCCATGGCTATGATAAATAACCAGAGGGTGTATACTGTATATATATATATATAATGTAATTATTCATTGGAATTCTTGAAAGGAACCCCCAATAGCCGTGTGCTTACTTGTTCCATGGTGGCAGGGGACGGCATCTCCATGAGGTCCAACCACGAACACAGATAAGATGGGCCTCCCATGGGGCACCATTCGAAGTTAGTGCTGGATGATGTTTGAGGATCCACGAAGACTTCTCCAACTGCTGATTTTAACGTTGAACTGATCTGAGGGGTGAAACTTTGGAACTTCGAATTCATCCTGTAAATCTGGATCAGGAAACTCCCTTTGTTTGCCATCATTGACACTGAACGCTGGGTGAGGTCACTATCATTTTTTTCATCCATGCTGGATTCGTTTTTGAGATCTGCATGGCACCCATCTTAACATGGCTCAAGATTCGTCATGGCTAAACACCATGCAAGATACCATCCATAACTGGATCCGAATTACCATAAAATTTACTCACCAACCTGAAGAACTGTGATGCAGGACTGGTTTCGGAAAGATTCCCCCGTACGGTACGACCTACTGTGGATGGGCCAGCGAAATCTTGCACCAGTTGGTGGTGCACATCCCATTATGATCACATTATTTACAGTGTTTCGTAGTTACCAATAGTTGCCAACTGTAAATAATGTGAACATAATGATCATAATGGGATCTGCACCATCTACCAACTGGTGGAGGATTTCCTCCATCCACAGAGCAATAAGCTGGGATATGATGGGAATGCAGAGAATATCATGGGAATATTTATGGGTTGTGGTGCAGGATTTCGCTGGCCCATCCACAGTATGTTTTGTGGAGATTATGCATGGTATCTCGGCAGCATCCAAGGTCCTCTCAGTGGTTATCACGTTATCACGTTCGATGGGTCGAATAAGAAGCCAGCCACAGTTCTGGAACCCGAAAATTGGAGGTTAATACATGTTAATACTATAGTTACCATCTGGTTATTTAACATAGCCATGGAAAATCCCTTACAAATGGAGGTTTTAATGGGAAAATCATCCATAAATGGGTCATTTTCCATGGCTATGTTAAATAACCAGAGGGTAATGGGGGTTTTGTTATGGTTTATAAACCAACTTTTAACTGGGGGGCCCCATCCTGTACCAACCATCCAATTTTCTGTACCCAATCAATAAATCTATGACCTATACCCATCACCCATCTCTTTCACAGCCCCACCTGAAGGGGTGCTGAACAAAAATCGCCCAGCTTCTGCGAGTTCATCGACGAGATCATTGCTGGAGCGGCTGCCGCTAGCCTGGAGTCGTGGGAGCCGTGCTGGTCCTCTTTAACTGCCGTTTCTATGAAATTTAAGGATCTATTTATAACCCATATGCGAACCATGGTGCTGGTATATTTACCTAACTTGGTGATTTATCTTGGGCAGATGTTGGTAAATTTTCCAAAACCATGGAGCATATGGCTAAACCTTCTGGAGGCTAAATATGACGTTGCACGATCTATCTAGAATCTATAAGACCGTGAATGTATTGTATATTATGCACAATCTATATATATATATATACAGTAACCCACCAATGAAAAATCAGAAACTTTTCCATCAATACCATACATTTTATAGTAGAATCTTACTCAATTCTATCTTCTGGGCATTTGCTGTGCAAAATGGTAATTTCAGTGCGATATGATGATAAACTATGATATTTTGGGGTGGACAAAACCAAATGCCAGTAGCTGGGTAACCAACAAAAATGATAGGACATTTAGTCATCAATGATTGGAAATGGTCTATTCAAACCTGCCATTCAGAACATGACTCTCCGCACAAACCTGCCATTCGGTATCCAAAAATGGGATGGTTTAAAACATTTTAAAACAGCAAAGTTGGTTGGGATGAAAGAATCAACCAGAAAATCACGTTTTGATCAAACATTCCACATTGATATTAGTTGGTGCATCTAAATTGGAGGTACCCTCCAGCAATCAAACATGGCTCGCAAGAAAATCCCCATTTTTTAGTATGGTGTTTTTTCCTATAGCTATAAGTTTGGAGATTTTCCAGCTAGTCACGTTTGATTGCATGGCCTATTTTTCACCAAGCTGCTCTCGGGCGAACTGCTGCACTTCCGGCATGCCATGCAGCCTGAGTTCATAGGCAAAAACGATCTAAACTGGGTGAGTGGATCGGAAATTTCTTGGAAATTGCTTGGAACATCTGTGTCAGCACTTCGGTGTACAGAAAGCAGGACAAGCAGGAGTACGTAGCGTGGCTGAGGGGTCCTCCCAAAAAAAACGGTGAGAGATTACATCGTATGTTCCCTCCTATCTTCACAGTGAGTTTTCTCTTTTGTCTTCTCGTCTCCTCATGATAATAAACTTTTCGATACTCCGCAAATTTCAGAGTCCCCCTCATCCAAATCATGGACAACGTACCAATTCTCTGTAGTTCGCAAGCATGGAAAACAACTATCAACATTTAATTAGGAAAGCATGCAGCATGTACATGTTGTCATAATATCAGAAATCATCTGCATGGTTGTTTTTCTTCCAGCAGACCATACTTGGCTGCCTGGTTGCCACAGCGTTCACCCAATGCCTGCCGTTCGCCCTCGTTGCTTCTCCATACAGTGCAGATCCGAGGCTTCCAACAACACGAGAGGCAATGTGTAAGATATAGACCGAGTATACAAGATACATACCAACCATGGTAAACATACAAAAAACGCTGGAAAATCACCATGTTCAATAATAGGTAAATCAACTATTTCTATGGGCCATGGCTTAAATAGCTATCTTAGATTACCTGGGCCATTTTCCAGTTCGCTATGTCAGCTATTACCAATTCGGCTATCCGGCAATCACTTCGGTAGCTGGAACATCCCCATTCACTTCGATGATTTCTAGGGAAATCACATCGCCATCCATTCAAAATATGGCGATAGTGATATGGGTACAAAAAATAATCCCTATTGATTGATGACCATCCCTCAATATAAGTATATCATATTTATATCATACTTAACTCTTGATTATAGTTGGCTTTTCCCTTGTATCCCAGTCACAATTGATACATGATTAAATCCGACCTTTGGCCATGGCACGCTGTTCGCATTAAGTAATCCCTCTACCCATTGATCCATTCGGCGCGTCTCCCGTAAGTGCTCTTCTAGGAGCTCCTCCGTCAAACCGATCGACCATAGAGATACCTCGGAGTAGAGGCTTGCCATTTTTCAGAAGCAGCTTATTTTTTGACGAAACTGCTGGTGACTCAGCCTAGTTAGAAGGTGTGTAAAACACAATATCTTTATATCCAATGATAACCAGTAGGATCGGCTCATCATCCCAACGAAGAGCCAGCTAAGCAGCTCAGAACTTTCTGTGGACGGCAAGCGTTTCGTTGGACACTGCAGAGTCACTGTTTAAAGAAAAGAAAAACGAGTCTCGATAAATTCTTACATTTATCTTTGCTTTTTGTCTAGAGGGTCCTTGGTCAAAGTCTAACCCTTATCATTGCCTAAACCAATTTGTCAGTTGCAAAAGGTCCATAAGACAAAGGTCCGGGATCCCATGGCTACCACGGTACCATGAAACAGAAACCTCCGATGACGACGTAACCGTTACTAACGCTCCAGAAATCAAACATGGCAATGGAAAATCTTCGATTTATGGATGATTTTCCCACTAACACCTCTTTGTCTTCGATTTATGGATGATTTTCCCACTAACACCTCTTTGCCATGTTTGATTACTGAAGGGCAATACTAATTAGTGTAACTGCATAGTCATAAGGGGAACTTATGAGTTCTTTTAACTGGCCACATTCTAAGTCCATGACTTTTAAGAGGATTCCACAGCGAATGGTTACTCCCTAAAGCAGGAATTCCAGCTTGGATATTTGCTGGGATGATGCCCGAAGATGTGAAACAAATGGCTAAAGGCTCAGGCCGACTGATTGGCGACTTCACCGAATCTGGCCATTGGCGATCATCATCCCAAATATAGTTGAACATATTCAAAACGACAACCAAGTTAATCATTGCTTAGAAACCAGTTACTAACTTAGGGGCCATGTTGTTCTAAAATGGCAACATCTGCTCGTAAATGGGTTGAACTTCCTGAATGCTAGGGCATCCCTGCGAGAGTAAACACAGAAGTCGTCAAGTACAGGTAACGAACACCAGTTTCGTTGACACCCCTACCCGCGGCTTCATCATTCCAAGCTGCCGAAATCGAGTGGCCTTCAAACCTTGCAACAAAAACACCCCAGGTGGCAGCATGTGTTTCAAACATCTTCAAACCATCTTGATGTCAGAACAAAATCCACGTGGAAGAGTCATTTCACGAATTCTTGCCAGCGGCTAGCTAGCAGTTGCTGTGGCTTTGTCTGAAAATGGGATCTCTTTCAATCCATTGATCAATGATCACTAATGGCGGGGATTCTCATTGCCATGAACCATACCCCTATCCGGTTGGTGAATAGATATCCCTGTTGTCAACTGTAATTCCAGATGAACCAGTTTTCACATCAGCTGACTTTTTTGACCCCCAACCAAAATCTACCAATCAGATCAATCGGTGGTAGTTTCAACCGGCCAGTAACGTTGAGGCTTCGCCCAAAGCGCCGTGGACGATCTCCGAAATCAACTTCACCATGCCTGGCGTCGGACGAAGTTGCTTGAAACGACTAAAAGGTGGGCCTGCCGAGTGATAAGTTGGTTTATAAAGCCCACGAACATCCACTATATAGTTATACATTGTATATACATTAAGTATAAATCTATATACTGATACATTAACTATAGAGTTATAAGTTTTATTCCCTAAATGATTATTGGAATTTATTGGACTTTAGAACCTGGTTACAACCCAAGTATCTCATCATTCTATCCCCGATCATCCGATGGCCAAAAACTAGGCAATAGATCTACCATTCTGCGTCAACATAGTGCTGCAATCTTGTTAGAACAATATTTCACCATACTCAATTCTTTCATAAATTGGTTTATAAACCCCGTTAGCTATATAGTTATAAGATGTTATAAGATGTCATAAGATGTTATAAGTATCATAAACCATACTTATTGGAATTATGTTCATGAACTTAGCTATCGTATGTCTTCCCCACATGTTTTTGGATCCACCATCCCCAAATTTACCAAAAAAAACCTGGGTGGTAATCAATCCAGATGGGGGGGGCTCTAAATCCAACATTATCCCGTTGGAGTATTGGCTGGTTGGTGGTTTTTCGCCACCCCTCTGAAAAATGATGGAGTTAAAGTCAGTTTGGAATTATGAAATTCCCAATATATGGAAAAATAAAGAATGTTCCAAACCACCAACCAGATTGGTATTGTTGGTTTTCTTCGTCGTAGCATATGCTGTTTGAAGATCCCAGAACTTTTTTTTTCTATGGGCACTTATGTGAGACAAAACCATCGATCCATGTTCCAGTTAGCCATGTAATGTATGAAATGTTTATTGGGAATTCCTGAAGTTCCCCAACTAATTGGAGGGTTTAACAGGAAAAACCCTCTACCAATGGTGGATTTCCAGCAACTCATGTTTGTGTGTGTGCGAGTAATTTTTCACAGGTATTGGTGGTAAAAATATCCTCATGATCGCAAAGTAATCATACCTCCTTTGAAAAGGTTGATCGACACCAGTTGGCTTAACACATATTTTGTTATGTATGTCAAGATGTTTCAAGTGTAAATAGAAAAAATAACATCTCCATATGATGATACAGGGTGAAACCAACTTCAATCTCCATTTTTTGGTCAGATACATTGGTTTGGGTTTATGATAGGACCGGATAACCCCACATGTTAACAACTTCACCAGATTTAGACTGAGCATAGAAACGCAACAAGGGAAGAGGAAGTATGAGAGTGATGGAGGGGTGATGGTGGCATACATCCGACCCCTTTGCAGTGCACCAAGTCTCCGCACCCAGTTCCTCAAACCGTGCCAACATCGCTCGGTACCAAGCACGTATCCACGTGTGCTTGTGTGATGGGTTATAGTTGCAGTAATCCCTGCATGCAGCGTAGGAATCCTTCAACTTTCGAAAGAACTAGATCCGGCCGGCGAGGCATCCACCGCCGACACTGGGGAGGGCGCGATGGAGTCCTGGTGATTTTCCGCTTCTTCCCTGCACCTGCTAGCATTGGGCACTCTGGCATCGTAGCCAAGAATGAGTCCTCAGCTATCGCGGACAGAGTGGCTTGATGGAAGTACAGAGTGAGGCTACCCTGGACCAAACTGCGTAGTTTGTCAACTTCTAGTTTGTCATCTACACCACTCCACGCATGCAGATTCGCAGAAGCCCAAAAGGTCGTGCCTCCTCCTCTGACATATGTGCAAAAGCCAACTTCTTCGAAATCTCGAAGGGACACCGTTTGGGTTTTGGCGCTGAGAACCCGGTGGATTTTTACCCATTGAGACCATGGTGAGTTTCCCATAGTTTTTTGGTAGGTTTACCAGGCCGGGTAAATGCACGATTTCAATGGGAAACTATGGAAGAATAGGAAACTATGGGACAATAAACCATGTATAAATCAACCATTAAAGGACCGGATAACCCCACATGTTACCAACTTCTTTAGACTTAGACTGACCATAGAAGAGCAAGAAGGGAAGAGGAAGTATAAGAGTGATGGAGCGGTGATGGTGGGTGAGTTTGTGTGTATGTATGTATGTTCATGTACAGTGAGTGAGTGAGAGTGTGAGTGAGTGATGCGAGTGTGGTGTGTGTGAGTGAGGGATGTGAGAGTGAGTGAAGTGAGTGAAGTGAAGTGAAGTGAAGTGAAGTGAAGTGAAGTGAAGTGAAGTGAAGTGAGTGAGTGGGTGAATGAGTGAGTGCGGTAGGTGAGGTAGGTGAGGTAGGTGGTAGGTAGGTGAGGTAGGTGAGGTAGGTGAGGTAGGTGAGGTAGGTGAGGTAGGTGAGGTAGGTGAGTTAGGTGAGGTAGGTGAGTGAGTGAGTGAGTGAATGTGAGTGAATGTGAGTGAGTGTGAGTGAGTGTGAGTGAGTGTGAGTGAGTGTGAGTGAGTGTGAAGCCTCCCATTAACGTCCCCACCACCGGCCAACGTGGTGTCGGCTCGACCGAAGCCGAACCGTTTGGTAAGGACGAAGGCATCGACCTCAGTGAAGAAACAGACTTAGACGGAGCACAGAAAGCGAGAAGGGAAGAGGAAGGATAAGAGTGATGGAGGGACGATGGTGGTATGTATGTAGGTAGGTAGGTAGGTAGGTATGTATTTAGGTATCTATGTATGTATGTACGTAGGGTAAGTTGTTTGTGAGTAAGTTGCTTCGCTTTCATCGAGCTCCACCAGGCTCTGATGTTTTTTTTTCCGACACTATCAAAACGATGGTGTGCTCACCATACTTCCGCTGACCAAAGTAATGTTCTGCACTCTTTCGAGCGCCAAGCCGACGCCAAAAAAGGCCACCTGAAGGCCAAAAAAGGCAACCTGAAGGCCAAAAAAGGCCACCTGAAGGCCAAAAATGCCAGCAAAGACATGACAGGGAGACGTAAGCTACCTATGTAACGATCTATTTATCTATCTACCTATCTAAGTATCTATCTATGCATCCATCCATGCATCCATCCATCTATGTCTCTATCTCTCCATCCATCCATCTATCTATGTCTCTCTCCCTATCTCTCTCTCTCTCTCTCTCTCTCCCTCTCTCTCTCTCTCTCTCCCTATCTCTCTATCTATCTATCTATCGATCGATCGATCTATCTGTCTATCTATCCATGCATCCATCCATCAATCAATCCATCTATCTATCTCTCTCTCTCTCTGTCTCTCTATCTATCTATCAGACCTGTCTATCTATCTATCTATCTGTCTATCTGTCCTTACATCAGGATATCTATCTATCTACCAATCAATCTATCTATCCATCGATCGATCTCTCTGGCTATCTATCCATCTATCTATCGATCTATCTAGCAATCTATCTGTTCAATCTATCCATCAACAATCCATCCATCCTGCATGAGTGAGTGAGTGAGTAAGTGAGTGAGTGAGTGAGTGAGTGAGTGAGTGAGTGAGTGAGTAAGTAAGTACATGTTCCACGCCTGCCAGGGCGTATATCTGACCCCTTGGCAGTGCACATTGTCTTACGCCTGCCACGCAAAAGCGGCGGAGGCCCATGCCTGCCACGCAAAAGAGCCGGAGCCCCAAGGGACGTTGGGGCGTACATCAGACCCCTTGGCAATGCACATTGTCCCACGCCTGCCGCGCAAAAGAGGCGGAGCCCCAAGGGACGCCAGGGCGTACATCAGACCCCTTGGCAATGCACATTGCCCCACGCCTGCCACGCAAAAGAGGCGGAGCCCCAAGGGACGCCAGGGCGTACATCCAACCCCTTGGCAGTGCAGATTGTCCCATGCCTGCCACGCAAAAGCGGCGGAGCCCCAAGGGACGCCAGCGCGTACATCCAACCCCTTGGCAGTGCACCTTGTCCCACGCCTGCCACGCAAAAGAGGCGGAGCCCCAAGGGACGCCAGGGCGTACATCCAACCCCTTGGCAGTGCAGATTGTCCCACGCCTGCCACGCAAAAGCGGCGGAGCCCCAAGGGACGCCAGGGCGTACATCCAACCCCTTGGCAGTACACATTGTCCCACGCCTGCCACGCAAAAGAGGCGGAGCCCCAAGGGACGCCAGGGGTACATCAGACCCCTTGGCACTGCACATTGTCCCACGCCTGCCACGCAAAAGCGGCGGAGCCCCAAGGGACGCCAGGGCGTACATCCACCCCTTGGCAGTGCACATTGTCGCACGCCTGCCACACAAAAGAGGCGGAGCCCCAAGGGACGCCAGGGCGTACATCCGACCCCTTGGCAGTGCACATTGTCCCACGCCTGCCACGCAAAAGCGGCGGAGCCCCAAGGGACGCCAGGGCGTACATCCGACCCCTTGGCAGTGCACATTGTCCCACGCCTCGTACATTGGCAGTGCACATTGTCCCACGCCTGCCACGCAAAAGAGGCGGAGCCCCAAGGGACGCCAGGGCGTACATCCGACCCCTTGGCAGTGCACATTGTCCCACGCCTGCCACCTGAGCCCCAAGGGACGCCAGCCCCACACGCCAGCACGCGCGTACATCCAACCCCTTGGCAGTGCACCTTGTCCCACGCCTGCCACGCAAAAGCGGCGGAGCCCCAAGGGACGCCAGGGCGTACACCCAACCCCTTGGCAGTGCAGATTGTCCACGCCTGCCACGCAAAAGCGGCGGAGCCCCAAGGGACGCCAGGGCGTACATCCAACCCCTTGGCAGTACACATTGTCCCACGCCTGCCACGCAAAAGAGGCGGAGCCCCAAGGGACGCCAGGGCGTACATCAGACCCCTTGGCACTGCACATTGTCCCACGCCTGCCACGCAAAAGCGGCGGAGCCCCAAGGGACGCCAGGGGGTACATCAGACCCCTTGGCAGTGCACATTGTCGCACGCCTGCCACACAAAAGAGGCGGAGCCCCAAGGGACGCCAGGGCGTACATTCCCTTGGCAGTGCACATTGTCCCACGCCTGCCACGCAAAAGCGGCGGAGCCCCAAGGGACGCCAGGGCGTACATCCAACCCCTTGGCAGTGCAGATTGTCCCGCGCCTGCCACGCAAAAGAGGCGGAGCCCCAAGGGACGCCAGGGCGTACATCAGACCCCTTGGCAGTGCACATTGTCCCACGCCTGCCACGCAAAAGCGGCGGAGCCCCAAGGGACGCCAGGGCGTACATCCAACCCCTTGGCAGTGCACATTGTCCCACGCCTGCCACGCAAAAGCGGCGGAGCCCCAAGGGACGCCAGGGCGTACATCAAACCCCTTGGCAGTGCACATTGTCCCACGCCTGGCGGAGCCCCAAGGGACGCCAGGGCGTACATCAGACCCCTTGGCAGTGCACCTTGTCCCACGCCTGCCACACAAAAGCGGCGGAGCCCCAAGGGACGCCAGGGCGTACATCCAACCCCTTGGCAGTGCACATTGTCCCACGCCTGCCACGCAAAAGCGGCGGAGCCCCAAGGGACGCCAGGGCGTACATCAGACCCCTTGGCAGTGCACATTGTCCCACGCCTGCCACGCAAAAGAGGCGGAGCCCCAAGGGACGCCAGGGCGTACATCAGACCCCTTGGCAGTGCACATTGCCCCACGCCTGCCACGCAAAAGAGGCGGAGCCCCAAGGGACGCCAGGGCGTACATCCGACCCCTTGGCAGTGCACATTGTGCCACGCCTGCCACGCAAAAGTGTGTGTGAGTGAGTGAGTGAGAGAGTGTGTGTGTGTGTGTTTGTGTGTGTGTGTGAGTGAGTGAGTGAGTGAGTGAGTGAGTGTGTGAGTGAGTGTGTGAGTGAGTGAGTGAGAGAGTGAGTGTGTGTGTGTTTGTTTGTGAGTGAGTGAGTGAGTGTGTGTGTGAGTGAGTGAGTGAGTGAGAGTGAGTGAGTGAGAGTGAGTGAGTGAGTGAGTGAGTGTGAGTGAGTGAGTGTGAGTGAGTGAGTGAGTGAGTGTGAGTGAGTGAGTGAGTGAGGGAGGGAGGGAGGAGGGAGGGAGGACGGGAAGGAGGACGAGGAGGAGCGGATACAGAACTAAAAACAAAAACCCCACACGTCAATGTGGGGAATAAAATCATAAGACGCTCACATCAGTGAGTCCCTTAAATTGTTCAACCCCTGGTAGTAGTTAAACATATCAAACATGTTCAAACCACATTTCCATTGCTTCACAATAGCATGCCACTCTTATATATTGGCTACATACCCATCGCTACCCCTTCTTTGGTGCTTTATTGATCAGTTTTGGTGGGTGAGACCACCCCTGGTTACACTGGGGATCAAGAGAATAGGCATCCGCCACAGAACATGGTGGGTGGCACAAGCCAATTATGTTTTTAACAAAATAGATTATCAAAAACATGTCTCCGTTGTTGGGATTTTTCATGTGTCTTTTCGCTTACTGTTGGGATGTAGTTTTGGCATCTGCCTGGAGGCTGCCCGAATCCATCATCCAACCCTCAGCAGAAACTGCTAGGTTCAGCCTCTTCTTAAACGTCCCAGAGAAGATGTTGTTACAGGAATTCCCCAAGCTAGCTTTGACGCAGACAATCTATTTGAAAGTCGATCCAAAAGCCTTCCTCTTGAGAATTACCCTCTGGTAAACAAACAGTTTGCTATTGAACATGGCCATAGAAATAGTTGATTTACGCATGAAAAATGGTGATTTTCCAGTTCGTTTTCTGTAAACGTTTACCAGAGAAGACGGTACGCATGCGGCTTCGTGAAGAGAACTTTGGGGCAGATTTTGCACAAAGAAACATGGGGTTGAAGCCAATAGATCATCCGGTATATCCATATTAATGTTATCTGTATATGTGCGTAAAGGCTACGTTTTTCATCTGGAAAATATGTGGAAAATGTATATGTATGTTGAATATACAATGTGTATGCATATTGATACAATGGAAGATAACAAATAAACAGACATCTTCCATTGTATCAATGTATTACTGGCTTCCCACCTCTCTCTCTCTCTATATATATATATTTATACATATAACTTCCTATCACAAATCCAATATGCTGGATTATCATAATCACATAATCTGGGTCGATGTTCTTAGCCAAACCTAAGTACCCTCGGCTGTCATCCAGCGTGGCTTGCTGGAGGATGCCCGGTTATGTTCCCAGCTATTAAACTTCATATTTGTAGAGGATTTCCCAGCACGTTTGAGTACTAAATGGGTAGTACATATGTCACTATAGTCCCTTCATCCAAATATTATCCTCCATTAACCAGTTCGTTATTTCTCTCATAAACCCAAAAGTTAACCAAACTGTAAACCGACTTGGCTATCTACAAGACTGCACCAATATTATTCTTTTAGGAAAAATAGAGGGGCCGGTTTGGTATCTAATATCGTAATATATCATATATTACTTATCCTATCCTCATCTAAGTGGCTGTTGAAAGGGGGGAACCCGAGCCCTCTTTTACTCAACCAACCAGTGGGAAAAAGACATCGAACCAGGGGCCTCACCGTGTAGGTATATAAATCTTTTGTTCCGATTCATTTTTTTTAAGTTTTAAGCATTGTCCGAAGTCCGTGGATGCAAAAATTCGCGTTTCTGGAGCTTCCGTTCAAATGCTGAAACAGATCCATCCCGTAGAACCGAAGATGGCAAGGGGAAATCCCCTATAAATGAAGGTTCTACAGTAATGGGATCATCATCTACTGTTTGGTGGTTTTTCCTCACCCCTCTGAAAAAATGATGGACTTCGTCAGTTGGGATCATGACATTCCCAATATATGGAAAGTCATAACAGCCATGTTCCAAACCACCAACGAGAATCTTGTGAAAGCGGATGTTTTTTTCCAATGCCATGTTTGATTTGCGGAGAGTGGACCACATTTCTGTCGAACAGAAACAATATCCAACATCCATGGGCTTCTGACGCGAGTGTCTTCCACAGTAAAAATAAGCAACAAAAAATGGTTGCTGAATATTTTGCATATTACCAGCTGATCATTTGGATAAAACCATAAAAAACCTATTGTTTTTTTATCGGATTTTGGATGGGATTTATCCATATATTTTAGATGGTTGCTAAATAACATCCATGGGATTCTCAGTGTGATCGTGTCACCATATTTTGAATATGACCTGACCCGCTGGGACCCGGTGGGATTCCCACCAATCATGACAAAGCTCCGCTGCTCCGCTTTCAGCATCAACCCCATGATCATCCCAACATACAAAAGAGTATGAAAATCTGAACATCTGTTGGAATATCCGTTACAATGTTATCTTCCTACTGGTGATTCCTATAATAGATTTGTTATGATAACTCCCAAGATTGTCAACGTTAAAAATCTTAAAACTCATCCCTTTATATCACATGGTTGGGAACTCAATTCGTAGCTCTAACTAGCTCCCCATTGAATAGGACATTTCCCCCAACCACTGGATAGATAGGTTTGCAACTTCAAAACTAATCAATATTCAAAAGCTCATACCCTGAGGTAACTCAAGATAAGTACGGAAAATCATCACACTCACCATGTTCATAGGTAAATCATCTATTTTCAGAGGAAAATCATAGAAAATCACCATCGATTTTCATGAGCGCCCAATGGGCCTGGCACTCCTTGGTTGGCCAACTTGGCCGCGGCCCATAGGGACTGCCTGGGGGCAGAACAAATCGTTCTTGATGGGCTTCTCTATGGTTGGAGGTATCATAGCCATATGCTCCATGTATGGTATATTTACCTACATTTGGGTGATTTTTAGGGCACATGTTGATAAATATTCCATACATGGAGCATATGGGATAAAACGGCTTTAACATGATTGCATACATCACTTACACGTGTATACTGATAAATTGATATCATAAAATAGTGTTACACATGATATATGCATAATATATGCAAAATATATGCATAAAATATGCAAAATATATGCATAATATATGCATACTATAAGCATAATATATGCATAATATACATAATATATGCAAAATATATGCATAATATATGCATAATATATGCATATACACACATGTACAGACACAACAGTCGGAATATCATTATAAATGCCATACCCTCTGGTAAATTAATATAACTACGAAAAATCACCATCTTTAATAGGTAAATCAACTATAAATGTTCCATTTTCCATAGCTATTTTGACATAACCAGAGGGTATATCGGGGTTTCTTCAACTCCGGGATAGTCGTCACCGAGTCGGTTTCAAGTCACCAAAAATCATGGTCTGACCTGGATGATTTATGATAGGTAGATCCAAATAAATCCCCATGGTATTCCCATGAGATCCCCATGGCAAAACAACAACAACAACGACGACGACGACGACAATGAGCAAAACCGAGCTGAGACGCGTGAGGTCGTAGCCTTTGAGATCTTTGCCTCAGAATTTCGAAAGTCAACCAGAAACAAAGAAAGACAGAAACAAATGAAACTATGGACAGTTAAGGAGTAAAGATTGAAATATGCAGTTTTAATGGGAAACATGAAATGTGGTCAATCGTGGTAAACCCAAAAATAAACCATCCCCCAAATCACATTTTTTTATCGTTGGTACAGTAAAAACTATCCCCACATGATAGATTTCTTACTGGAATTTCCACATCAGTAGAGTTGGAAAGTTGTAGAAGAGTTGGAAAAGTGATTTCCAACAAACTCAGCTGATGCGTATTTTGATATGTATATATATATCTACACAGCAACCAGAGTTTAGTGAACAATACACAGTAAAGTTGGAAATGAGACAATCTATAGTAAAGTTGGAAACCATCTAGAGCATCGGAAAATGGTGGAACCATCTAATTTTGCTATTTATAGCAAAGTTGGGAACATGGAAATGAAGAGGGGAAAACCATCTCTACAAGAAACACATGTGTATCTTTCTTGGGACCCCAATCACTGGGCTCTTGCCAGTACGTGGACATATACTTGGACCCACTCAGTGGGATTTATGAAATCGAAAACACCAACGGAATAACCATCAATAACCCACTAATATATTTGGTAGACAATCTCAGGGATAACCAATTGGATCCCATTGGATTGTTAAAAGTGTTTTTCCTCAATGACAAGGATTGTTCGTTTTTTTCCAAACCTTTCTTTGTAAAGGGATGGTTTCTACCTCACATTTCTTGGATACCCTCTGGTAAACAAACAGTTTGCTATTGAAAATGGCCCAGTCGAAATAGTTGATTTTCCCATTAAAATTGGTGATTCTCCATTAGTTACCCTCTGGTAAATAAACATAGACCTGAAAATCACCAATTTTTAATGGAAACTAGTCTTCCAACCCCTATCTGCCAGGGTCTATGTTAATTTACCAGAGGGTATGTTAGCTTACCAGAGGGTAATTTAGATCTTCTGTATTGAGTTTGCCACCTTGGGATGGGGAAAGGTCCCTGTGGGTCCCCTCTCAGGGTCCAACATCATGAACGCTGAGAGCATCAAAATGGACGCGCACAGGTTTTCCAGAGAATCTTGTTGCAATCTCTATCTCTCGATATAAAAAAAAAATATATATATGAATGAATATATATATATATGAATGAATATATATATATGAATGAATATATATATATATATATCAATGGATATATATATATATATATTTGAATGAATATATATATATTTGAATGAATATATATATATTTGAATGAATATATATATATATATATATATTTGAATGAATATATATATATATATTTGAATGAATATATATATATATATTTGAATGAATATATATATAATTATATACATATTAGGGGAGAAAATCACCCACAACAGATGTCTAACTCTATCCTTAGATCACACCCCAACAATCTGGTTTTCAACTCCGGCACGGGAGTGGGTTTGTTGGTCAACTGCGACATCTTAGTCGACTGTTTAATGGTATAAATTTGCAAATGTGTCATTTGTTGCCGAAGTTGGTTGCATTTCAAATTTTATTAGTTAAACCATGTGAAACTATGTTAAACCCATATGTTTGTGCTAAAGAAAACAAGCAATCCTCAGAAATTGCCGTCACCGCCAAGTTGCTCTTGGCCATCAAGCCCACACGCTGCAGTAGGAAACGAGGCAGGGCAACGTCGATGGCTTGCCTGTTCGAATTCGTTGCCGGTACCCTCTGTGCCCCCACGTCTCGTAAGTGGGTGATAAACCCACTTTTAAGTAGGGTAAGGAGGGCTAGCCCATGCTAGTCCAGTTACAATTGCGCTTCTAACCCACATCAAAAAATTGGGGTCAACCACCAACATAAAAACGGGAAATCTCCCATGACGAAAATGGGCAAATCATGTCCTGCAACTATTCCTCAAAATCCCATCCAATGAACATGATATGGTCAACCGAAGAAACTCATAGACCCTGAATTGGTATGAATTGGTGGCATTTTATGCCCTACTTGTTTAAGCTTCGGCTGGGGGTTGTTTCATTTATTTTAGCACACAAGTACCAATAGAGGAATTTCCCCAACAAATGATGAGGATAAGCTGGGATATAACCCATGAATATGGAGAAAATAGAAATTCAACAAATAAACATGGGGAATTGCAGAGCAAAAACTGATCAAGAAATATCAAAAAAACAAAAAGCTGGGGCAGTTACAGTATGTTACAGTATATGGAAACCGAACAAGACAGTGAGAATGAATCCCAATTAATGGCTGACATTTAATATTGCATTGGGTTAAACATCCCATGACTGGGGAGACTGAACATGCGTGTCGACAAGCTGCACATCGATGCAATGGTCTGAAGCATTCCGTTTCTAGATTTGATTGCCGGAAGGTCGGCCAGGTCGGCACAGAAAAACATGCCATTCCTTCACAAGTTGGAGCAGGACCATAGCAACCTCCCAAAGCACTGGCCAGACTGGATGACTGATGACTCAGTACACTAGCCTTGCCAATAATAATCTTAATGGCGTGGGCTTCTGGAATGGTTTCTTTCCTTATTTTAATTCCCAATTGTCAATTGTTGATGACTCTTGTCAATCTGCGAAGGATCTTTTTGCCTAGCACCATGATTTTACTTCCAGAAAACACAGGATTTGAATGGGCAGAAATTGGATGTTCCCAGCAACAAGTTGACACATATAATTCCATGGAAATTAAGTGAAATTGGAGAGCCATATTTCATAGAATGAAAAACCACAGCTTTGAAGTCTGCCAATGGTAGATGAGTAGGACATGTGCTGTATCCCTTCGGATGGTATATGAAAGCAAACGGTTATGTAGCTAGAAAATATGAAGTCTATGGAAAATTGTTTGAACTTGTGTTCTACAGGATGGTGCCCCCCGAGTTATAAGTTGGTTTATAAACCCCATTAACTATAGTTATATCTACCATAAACCATAGTTGTGGGAGTTATAAACCAACTTAGCTAACTATGGGGCACCACCTTGTACTGAATCAACCAGTGGAAATGGACATGTATGGTTTCGGATGCTGAAATCATCCTGAAACTTAGTAGAAATTCCAACATTCCAGTCTGCTCATCACCCCAAACATGACTAAGAAAACAAATTTGCAAACCAAATTGGGTTCACCGATCCAACCACATCTCTCCCAATTTGCCTGTATCACTGAATCACCGCAACTTCTTTGATATATGGGGATAAAACCCACTTAGCAATGATTTGGGGTCTCACAGAATGAGTAGTGCCTTTTATCCTCGTCTTGGGTGGAGCATAAAACCCTATGGACCAGTGCCGCCGAGCCCATTTCATTGACAGCCCCAATAAATGACTGAGATTCGCCCATATATCATATATGTTATATGTCTGTATGCATGTATATATACTGGTTGGTGGTTTTTACCGTCTTGAAAAATAAGAAAGTAAATGGTTGGTGGATTATCCCATATATTATGGAAAATAAAAAATGTTTGAAACCACCAACCAGTCTAAATATAAATATGTTGGTGGTTGATCAGCCCTTTCATATCCTAATTTCCACTGATGACATATCGACACATTTTGAGTTGCTTAAATCCTTGGAAAACCCACTTTTGATTGATGAAATCTCTATTTTGATGGGAAAAATATGGTTAAATCATCAGTTCGCCCGGGGGGTCACTGAATATCACGGCGAATCGTGGCGTATCCCCATTAAAAAAATATCACGGCGTACCCCTGAATCCTTAATCCATCTTAATTCTATTACTTACAGACTTACATTCACATCTTTAAAGCTTGTCATCTCAATCTTGGTTGCTGAATAATCGCCATTAATCTTCATTTTGGTGACTTTTAGCCCGCCCTTCAGAGGTCACGGCATTTTTTTTGAGCCACGCCTATGAGGTGTATCCGCCACCAAGACCGCCACGGCCCACAGGCTGGTGGCCAGATCCCGGCCGCCCAGCCTTGGCCTTGGAACGTCGGAAGCGACGAGTTGTTGAAAAACTGCATTTATACTTAATAGATCTTAAAACAGGGGACTCTTATATTTACATGGACTTTGATTACATGAGATTTACTATTTCGATGCTTAATAGGAGGTTGCTGACATGGATGTATCACTTACATATAGTTTACCAATCAACTATCTGGGTATATTGTGGTAATTCACCAAGCTGAAATAAGGCCATTTGGGGATAGTTACCCCTTACTAACCATAATTCCAGTGCCATCTCCAGCAGTTCAGCTGAGCTAAACTGGTCGCAGTGAGGTCGTTAAAATTTACCCAGAACTATGGTTTACTAGATTTGGGTGAAAACATAGTTGAGGAGGATTGGAACACAACAAATAAAACTGAAGGGGGCCCCAAAAAATGCCATTGGAGAGTATTATTAAACAATGTGGAAGTTATGAGTTGAACAAAAAACGCTATACAACCGGGGTACATCTCGTGTGAATCGTCCTACGAGTCGTCACTCATGTCCAAAACATATGAACAATTGACTTTGACCGCCAACATGTACAACAAATATTCGAAATGATATCTGCGAACAGAATGGTAACATAAATCTGGATTTGCCCATTGAAAGTTGAAAGGATGGAACACAAAAACCATCTTTGATGCCAAACTTAAACATTTTTCAAACCGCATGTCCTGCAAAAAGTTTCTTGCTCGTTTCAACTCCTCTTCCCTGTCCACTAGTCGTGCTGAAATAGTATATCAATGGCAAACATCCACGCCAACTAGACCCCAACAGTTGCTTCTAGATTCAGAATGATTCAGACCCAGGACTGCCTCTGCATCTTTTCAAGTAACATGAAAAATGCATGACTAACTCGCATCTGGTATCGAAGTCTTACAGCACTGAACTTGCTTCCATTCCTCCAACCGTCAAAGAGGTGGTGACACAAGCTGGACAGGTTCTTCCAAAACTAAGCAGCATTAAGTCATTAAGGGAATCATGGGGTAATGTTGTTTTTTTACCCACCAAGTCTTGGGTTGTCAACAGTAGGTTGAATCGGTTTTATCTTTACTGGCTAAGTACTCCATCAATTGTCCGAGATGGTTCCTGGACTCTTGAAGACAATCGATGGATCCTGTCTTGCAACTCCAGGATGTCTGTTTGTGTGTGCATCTGGCTGACAAAATGGAGCAGATCTGGGATTGCTAAGTATTGCAGCCGCAAAAACGTTTGATGGCGATGATCGGCATCTGGGAGCAAATCGATAACATGGTCGCTGATGTACTGCGTATTGGTGTTGAAGAGTTCCTTGCCTTGAAGACCTTCCCGCAAGTCCATCTACTAAACGAGAAAAAACCAAACTCAAAGCACAACGAGCCTCACAAGTTCTGCCATGCTGCTGCAGGCTTGAGCTACTGCCCCACCGTTTGCCACATGGGCACCTCATGTGCCCAGGTTGCAGTAAGTCACAAGCAGATGGAATCGAAACTGAGGACTGATCTCTTCGTCCCAAGCGCGCCAGTGGGAATGCAGTTCATTGATCGGCGGCGGAATGTGTCGATTGTAAGGAGGTCTTCACCAAGTACGCAAAATCATTGAGCTGGCAATCCATCTCAAGACTCAACAACGGCAAGCAGTGATTGAATGTCATCGCCTCCTGGTCGGAGAACCACACAGGGATCGCCTTGTCACTCTCAGGGAGGCCTTCGAGTTCCATCTTCACAATGCCAAGAGCCAAACAAAGACCACAGTACTAGGGGTTCCCAAGAGGATCGCAGCTATGAATCCAAAAATGAAGCATGGGGCAAAGTGGTGGCGCCAATGATCAGGAACCAGCTGCATCGCAATCGGCGCGTGCAAAGGAGCCTGCCCTTTCACGAGCGCTCTTGCGCGCATCAATAGCGTCACGACCCAGATGCGGAGGATTCAAAAAATATGGATGGAAATTAGTGAAGTCATGGACACATGTGGCGCGCATGGATGAGTTGCACTGCCATCCTTAAACAATCGACCCAAAATCATGCATAAGCAATCATGCTATTTCTTTTATGTACGTGTCATGTGTATACATACATACATGGACATTTGTATATATATATATATATTATTTATACGTATTAGTAGCATGAAAACAATCATGGCCGGTGGGTGGTCACTACATGTCATTACTATTCTTGATCATCTTACGTTCTTTGGTTATGATCATGAAATGATCCCAGCTCGTGATTAATACTAAAAATCAAACAACTCATTATTTTATGATATGTCATGATGAATTATGGGATCCCAGTTCAGATAATGACTAATCTTAACGCTTGTATATCCAGTTCATTATGGGGTCTCAGATCATATTATTAATATTTTCCCCACCTGTCAGGTGAGGGTTGTTAGATTTTTTGTCAGCTGGTCCGCCCTCCTCCTCCTCCTCCTCTGCCGGACCTCAACTGCAAGCTCTAGATCGGAGTGTTCCCCGCCGGACCCGAACAGCAAGCTCTGGATCAAAGTGATCCCCCGGGGACCTCAACTGCAAGCTCTAGATCGCAGCGTTCCCCGCCGGACCCGAACAGCAAGCTCTGGATCAAAGTGATCACAGCCGGACCTCAACTGCAAGCTCCGGATCAAAGCCTTCCCCGCCAAACCTCAACCGCGAGCACCGGATCAGAGTTTCGCCCGCCGGACCGCAACTCAACCACAAGATATGCCAGATACATATGCCAGAAAGAATCTGAAGGAGAAAGCCAGATAGAGTGTCAGAATAGATATCAGATAGAATGCCAGATAATGCCAGAATAGATGCCAGATAGAATGCCAGAAAGAATGGCAGATAGAATGTCAGAGTA
This sequence comes from Cladocopium goreaui, assembly GCA_947184155.2. NCBI lineage: Eukaryota > Dinophyceae > Suessiales > Symbiodiniaceae > Cladocopium > Cladocopium goreaui. Next base: position 539,066 of record CAMXCT020000258.1, on the reverse strand, counting down.
GACGTCAGATAGAATGTTAGGAAGTGTGTCAGAATATCTGTCAAAAAAAGTCAGAAAATATGTCAGAATATATGCCTTTAAATGCCATGGTGGGGATCGCTCGAAGTAAAGTAATTAATGTCAAGTCTTGATTAGTGTAGGGGGACCCTCCCCCCAAACACTTGCAGGACTCTCTTTAGGCTGGCAACTTTTGAGGGAGGTCTGGAATAGTTTTGGATCATGATATTTCATGAATTATTATGATGGATTATGGGACCCGAGATCATAACATTACTAGGTTTTCATGATTATCATATATTAATTCTATATCACATATCATTACTCTGTTTCATGATTGTCAGATATTATCCATTACCGCATTACTACTTTTAATGATGACCATCCCATAATTCCACAGCAAATAACTATTATTATCATCCCATAATATTAATCCATTCATCCCAGCATGGCTTAGATCATCATATTACTGACATAAAATTATTGACATACTACTTTTTAATGCTTATCCATTGATTGGGATGAAATATGATCATATGTTTTTTCGGGAATTCAAAAAAATATGTCAGGAGCATATCATGGTTATCAAACTAATTTAGGATTGCCATAAATTATCACCCCATAATTCCCCAGCAAAAAAACACGGCGCGCTTCCAAGCCACACTTCCGCCAGCAGGCGCTTCGAGATGGGCTGACAAAGGGCATCAAAGGGCTCCCGCGCCGCGACTTTGGCCAGGGACCTTGGGATGTCGCAGCTGGGAAAACCCAAGGAAAATAGGGATTTGTAGATTTATGGCTGATTCATGCTAAGTTGACTGAGCATTTCAATAACTCTTGAGTTTATGGTGGATATATTTTACTATTTTACAGGAAGCTCATTGGGATTTAGGGCCATTTAGCTAAGTTGGTTGATACGACTCTAATGCCTGAGCGGGATCAAGTAGTGAGCCTGGGAATTCCAAACAGTAGCTGACCATCAGCTTGAGAAAAACACAAACAAGTCTAGGGTATTGTGCAGTCATACGCTCTATTTGATCTAAACTTCAGGTACCACAGATCAACCAAACAACCAGCAATCATCACAATAGCATGTTAAACTGAAATTCCAACATTTAAAAACAAAGTGGGACGGTCGCACTATAGTCCCATTGGATTCCTACAGTATTCAGAGCATCATGGCAAGAACTGGCCAACTTTTGTGGATGTTGACACGGTCACATCACCAAGTACTCATTGAGAACAAGGGGATTTTCGCAAAATTTATGAAATGACTCGACTCATCGGCTCAAGGGAAAGCACCCCACAAATTAGAAAAAGGACCTAACCAGCCATTATCCAATCATCTCATCTAAAAGTTGTCCAACCCACCCAAGACTAGAGGTCTAAGACAACCACGATTGGTGCATCATGCCTAGCACAACTGGTTGTACATTGCGGGCCAACCAGAATTTGCAGGATTCACCAAGCTCAAACAAGCCAATGGATGGAAAATCATCACGCTTTCTTTTGACGAACCATTGGGCCTCTCCCACCAATCGGACCTTAAATTCATTGTGATTAATCATTTCCCTATCCAAAATTACTAAAAGCCACCCGGTTGTGTCATAAAACCTACTATATCTATCTATTTCTAATATTGCAAATTATATACTGAAGAATAGCCACAACTTGGGGTATACCTTTCTACTTTTCAGACACACCCGGAATGGTGATTGAAAAAACGGCTTGAATTTCTCGATTATTTGAACGAACCCTGAAGTTGGGAAAACTCTGCTCTGAAAAGAATAAAAACCTGCAATTGTTGTTCACACATGTTTGCATGAATAAAAAGCAAGTTGTACAATATCTATCTATCTATCTACCTATCTATCCATCTAATCTAATCTAATCTAATCAAATCTAACCTAATCTAATCTAATCTAGTCTAGTCTATCTATCTATCTACCTATCTATCTATCTATCTATCTATATTGAAAGAAAAACAATATATATATATATATTAGCTCACCCATAATCAAGACAACTGCAATTCGTTAACATGCATGTAGCTACATGTATATCTATATATATATAGATGTAATATTGATTTTTGTCATTGGAAACCGGATCTCTTGGCTGGTGATTCCAGAAGCCAATCCATGATACAATGCATCAAAATTCAGCCCAAGGATCCACATCAGATTGGAGACATGAACTGGTTTTAGGTCCTGCGCATATATATATATATGTGTGTGTGTGTGCTGTGACAGTGCTGTAATAAAGGATGTGCCTTAGTGTATCTCATTTAGTTGGTATAGCTGGTTTGTGAGCTGATCTCTGGTTTCATCTAACATGTAAGTGTGCATTGATGTCTTCATCGAAGGGCCAGTGGCATCGTGGATGTGTTCCTTCAATAGTTTGTTGCATTCATAGCGACAGTGGTCAGTGCGACTGCAGGGTTCGGATTGTTTACTGGATCTCGTATCGGATGTATGCTCATCCGGATTCTGGCCTTTTACGATGTACAGCATGTGGCGAGTTTGTCGTAAGTTCATCGGTGGCAAGGTATCCGGAAGAGCCCATGATGCAATCCTCGGCCTCTCTATCCTCTGTGGTTCAGGGTGGCAACCAGTTGCAGGTTGAGGGGGCGGTCCATGCAAGTTGACTTTCCTTTGGGAAGCACAAGTTGACTTTCCGTATACCACGGCCAGAGAGTGGACCATCCACGTAAATCTTAATTCTTGGCGATAGATAAGTGTGCCAAACACTTTAGGAATCATACAGCAGGGATTGCTGGTCCCTAAAACTCGTTTTTTCGCCAAAAAAATGATACGGTTGACATGATTTTTCCAGACTTCAGGATTCCAAACATAGACAGACCAAACACATTCCTCCCTTTTTTTGCCGGTAATTAGGGGGAAGGGTGTGGTGCACATGATGCCCAAAAGTACGGAACTTCCCTATGCAGGCCTATGCGTCCATTGTTTCTTGGTAAAGGCCCCGATTTTTTTGCCAAAACCATAATAGTTCAACAAGCATATAGCCGAGTACCCTCTGGTAAATTAACATAGACCCTGGCAGATAGGAGTTGGAAGATTAGTTTCCATTAAAAATTGGTTATTTTAATGTTATTTTCAGGGTCTATGTTTATTTACCAGAGGGTAATATCTCACTGTCCATGTAGAGGTTTCCTAAAGTAGGTGTACCCCCTTTTTTCATCCATCAAAACATGATAAACCATCCAGCTAATGGGATAACACCATTCATGAAAACCCCCGTATATACAATGATCCGCTTACAACACCGCGACCTCAACATGCAATCTCAACTGCCCCCTGTCAGTGAGATACTGGGCGCCACATAGCTCTTAAGGCTCCGCCGATTTATGTTTGTGGGATTATAAGCCCCAAAGAGGATGTCATCTCTGGCATTTTTTAAGGTGGATTTACCCCCAAAACAGTGAGATGAATTGCTACTTAGATGCTACCCACCTCATAAAACAGCCTAGAGGTTTATGAATCCAGGGTTGACATTGTCAATGTATCTAAATATCATAAATCCTAGCCTAGGTATTAAGGAACACAGCTAAGTATGGGGCACCGCTACTCATGTGCAAGGCCCGGGAATCTTGGTGATCGAGCTCGTTCTCGATGTAACTAGGCTTATCCGTTAAATAACTGGCTTAAGACCATAATCATGGGATAACCAGTATTACAACATTATCATGGGATAATCACATTCCTGGGGGTAAATAATATATATATATATATATCTGTATATATATATATATATACAAAAGCAATATAAATAATATAAATGGTTTTTTATTGGGGGGCCCCACCTTGTAATGTGGTTGACCCAAGAATAATCTATAAGTGTTCACTATGCACAATCCAACACAAGTGATATTCTATTGTATGTTTGGGAAACTCGATTCGTCGCTCCAAGACGCTCCCGATTTTTTGTCGGGGATATGGATAGCCCAATCGCTCCAAAGCGTTCCCTGCTAGCCACAAGATGGTGTTTACAATGGTGTATCCAACAGACAGCATGTCGGACAATATTGATAATATTATGGACTAACATCATGTCATATCTGGGGTTGGATGTGTCATCCAATTATGATCCAAACACACCACATATTTATATATACAATATTATATATATCGTATCCTGCAAGACAAGGCCAGACAAGGTGGTGCCCAGATATAAATCGGTTTATAAACGCTAGTAACTAGTTCTATCTATCTACCATAAACCGTCGAATTCACCTAGTGAACTGAACCAACTTAGCTAACTATTGGGTACCACCTTGTACATAACATATGGTGTACCCAACAAACATTACCAGTAAGAGCATGATGACTTCGTCCTCACGATTCTTCAACAGCAGACCCAAGCGTTGGCTCAATCCCTCCTGGAGGAGTAACGTCCAAGGGACAATGGGATTTTCCCATCTAAAACGGTGGCTTTAGACTATCTGTAAGACAAATGACCCTGGCTGTATTTGAGCATCAAAATGAGGAAGAACGAAGTTGAAGCTTCAAAAATTGAGATTGAGGCAGCAAAACTGGGACTTTGAAACAATGGTGTATTTCGTAGACAATGACGATCGAACCAACCATAATGTGATAATTAAACGGGTCTGTCAAAAAATGAACTGCACCATTTCATTGCAGTTTTTATGCTGAACATGATGATAAGGCATGGGATTTTGAGGCTGCTAACCAATGTTCAGCAAACCTTGTTTGGTCCTTTTAAAATTGTGGGATGTCAGAGGTAACAGTGGTGAATACAAGTTACTGGATTAACTTTAAACCATGAACTGACCGCTTCACAAATAGAAAATACATATGTTCCATTCCCTGACAGTTTAGCAGCATTGAACGGCCCTGGATTTGACAATAACAACACCGATACTTGGGGGGAACATCCCGAAGGAAGTTGCTAGGCTGCTGATTACTATGCGCTTATTCCATCTATGGCACAGTCCAACACATCAGTTCAAAAAAAACAGCTTCGATTTGAACTAGAGAAACAACTGAATCCACACAAACACACACACATGAAACAATTGCATTTTTTTTGCGATGATGCCCCCTACTAAATATTACTGTCATTCATTATAATTATTTGGTCCTGACCAAGACGGTGATATAGCTAATACCATCAAGGCGAAACAGTGAGGAAAACGGGTGATAATTCGATGAATTTTGGGAAAATTGTGGTAATCACATTGCCATACCAACCATCCCCCTAAGTCGGGGGGATCATCATTGGGTTTGCCACATTTCCCTTTGTTCCATTGTTTGGTGTGCCACTCATCTTCTTGTCTTAACATCCAGCTAATGTTCCAGCTAATGTCCCCACTATAGTGGGTTTGTCTTCCTCTGGAAAAAACCCGGAAGGATGGGGTGGACATATTGCCTTCAAAATACACCTGCCTATGGGAATTTGTGCCTTGCCACCACAAACCCCGAAGAGGTAGATGCAGGCCTTGTCCCTCAAGGAGCAACCCATATCAAAGGCTATGGGAGGTTGCATGGGCAAAGAGAGGGCATCCCCAAACTTTGTTTCCCATTGGTTGAGTGGGTGGCTTTGATATGCATTCTGGCCACAGAACAAATTTTGAAACGGGGGTGAAGTGGGAATGGGGACACCCCTTCTTCAGGGCTTTTCACACCCTGTGCTTGAAGCCTTGCAATTGCAAGATTCGAGAGACAGCAGGCCCTCATTTGCTCGCTCCTCATTTCCTCTCCTCATTTGCTGGCGCCTCTTCCTCTATTCCTCTGCAGCTGCAGGGTACGAAGGTGGGGCGCCCTGTGCTCGTCCTCCTCATCATGCTTTCCTGCATCCTCTCCTTCTTCAGGCCTCACCCACCTTCCCCAACTCTTCCCCAGCCCCCTCCTCATCTCCATCACTAGCACCAATGCAACCACCCTTGCCACCACCCTTGGCCAATGGCACTTCCTCCTCATCCATCACCCCACCTTCCTCAAATCCCTCAGGCTCTGCTCCAGCCCGCTCCTCATCTCCATCACCAGCAACACCCTTGCCACCACCCTTAGCCTTTGCTTTGGGCTTGGCTTTGCTTCTCCGCTTGATGGGGGGCCATCATCATGATGGCAGAAATGGGGAGACAGGCGAGAAGCATCTGGGCGATGCCAGGAATTGCCCTTCCCAAGCAGGGTGTGCAAGGGTGGGCCATAGAGACTGTGAAACAGCAAAGGAATGCCAAAATGAAGCGGCTTTCATGTTGCTCCTCATGCCTGGCAGGCTGTGGTTTGGGTTTTGGGTGTTTCCCTAATATTCCTTTCCCTTTTTGATCCTTTATTTGTTTCTTTTCATTCTTCTCTTTTCTTCTCTCTTTTCCTTCTTTTCTGTCTTCTCTTTCCATTCTGTCTCTTCTTTATTTTCCATCTTTTCCTTCCCTTTCTGTTCTTTCCTTTTGTTTCCTTGTTCTGAAGGAAAGGCCAGGACAGGAAAGCAAAGGAACCATGACTAGAAAAGCTTGTCAGTCATGGTGCCTTCCCTTTCCTTTCTGTGCTGCTCCTTGGCACAGGCAACAAAAAGAAAAGGAAAAGCAAGGACAGGGCAGCAAAGGAACCAAGATAAAAAAAGTTTGTCAGCCACAAGAAGCATGTCTTCTATATCCCATATCCCCATTGGTATCCCATTAGTGGGGACATTACTGGATTAATGAGAATATATTCATATCCCCCTTCTACCCCACCTATATCCCATGAATCCCTTCCTCCCTTCATATTGAACACCCATGAACGCCCTCTAGAAAGCAAGGTGAGGAGTGTCACCTATTTGGGGGCCATAGAATGAGGCTGTCGAATATGAACGAGTGATGCACACACACACACACTCTCTCTTCACCGGTGTCTACATGAAGCTACTTGCATCTGTAGTGCATGAAAACTTCCCATGGCATCTCTTTCTGCCAATCTTAGATACCCTGCAAAGAAAATAATTCTTAGCTGGTTAGTAGATAATTCCATTGATACCAAAAGACTAAAGGATTAGTTTCTACTCATCTAATATTGACCTAGTTCTGGTGACTTTGAAACATGCGGCGTCACGTCTTCCAAAGCTCTCAGAAATGCTTCCACGGCGGTGCCTTGGCAACGCCCTACATCAAGTGGTTCTGAGCCATCAAACAGCGTATGGAACAGGATCGAAAACAATAAATATCTCATAGAAACCCAGTTTTACTGTATATATATACATATACATATAATATAGAATCGACCAGAAACGAATTTCGAAAAAACGCACAAGTAACACAGGAACCAGCCTGCAAGAATTCTTCCAATTGCCAATCCTACATTCTCACAAAAGATCTCATAAATAATGCTGGTTGGTGGTTTCAACCCCTCAGAAAAATATGAAAGTCAGTTGGGATGATTCTTCCCAATATATGGAAAGTGAAAAAAATCCATGGTTCCAGTCACCACCAACCAGAAAATGTCCATGACAAAAGCATTGCAAAAAAACAAAAAACATTGAACTCCCCATGAATACTCCATTCATATATCCCCATGTCTTGAAGCCGCCCACAGCGTTCGCTAGATTTCCCACTCCTCCGCTTCCACTGCCAAAGTGCTGTCCACTTTTCCAGAGCCACGCGCAGGGCGTTGACCTGATTTGAAATAAACACACCAAGCGTTGAAAATCCGGGGATTGATATAGAATACATTCACTATTTGTTCACTGGCCATCTCAGGAGCCGATTGATTGGAGGTACCTACCTTTTTTTCAGGCCTACGCAAGGCCTATGTAAGGGGATATACGTCCTAACGTACCTCCATGTATTGGATCCTGGAATGACCATTTCACAGTGACAATAGCAAGATGAAATCGGGGGATTTTCATGTTCATAATGATTATTATAACGTTATTCTTTGGGAGTTGTATATAGTAAACATCCTAATTGTTATTATAGTGATGATAATTATAGTGAGGCAGAATATAGAATAGTAATGTTCATAGTGATTATTATTATACATATCCTAATTGATATAGAATATAGTAAAACTATGTAAAACTATTGTAGCATCCAAATTGGGTTATGAATGGTTTTGAGATGATATACAACCCACAAAAAATATCGATGAACATATCATCTTAGATCAGGGGATAGACGGTTATACCGCACCATCTTGGATTGTTTCTATAAACACGCACGTTTTTTTGGAAAATCGCACATTCTAGTAGCTGGACATTTGATCACCAACATTGAAGTTTAAACATACATATTACATATTTTTCAATGGGCTATTGATCTACTGCTCAAATCCAGGCTTTATTTCTGTGGAATACTTATGAATATGTTCAGTAACCAGTCTGATCAGAAACAAACTACAAGACTGTGTGCATGACGAATACCATCTAGTAACAACACAAATTCACAAAGCACAAACCATAAATTTTACGGTTGAAACCACCAACCAACATTCTTTCTCTACGGGTTTTCGAATGAATTTGGTCACGCAATCTGAAAATCAAGGGCAGCCCTAAGGTCAAACGAGTAGGATTTGGGCACCAACTTAAGCATTGCTGTTTATGTTGGTGGGGGTATCGAAAGCTTGTCGCCATGAAACAACATGCGAAAGCATGATAAAAATAAAGATGTCATTCAACACATTACTCACCATTTTTTATGGGAAAACTCACTATTTCAATGGTGATTAATGGTAATTAACGGTGATTTACCCTCTGATAAACTAACAGTTTGCTATTTTTCACATGGCCCACTCGAGATAGTTGATTTACCCATGAAACACGGTGGATCTTTCCATAGTTTTTTGTATGTTTACCAGAGAGTAAACATGGTCATCTTCTTCCTGTTGGTTGTTCTGTGTTGCGTCAAACCAACCGCCAACACAATTTTAACAAACAGTAACATTTTTGAGCATGTGAGAAACTCGGACACAGATCTTGTTTTGTGACTGGTACATGTCCACATCAGTCATGGTTCATTCTCTTAGGCCCCCTGAAAACCAATCATTTTCCTGCTATTTGTAAGAAGATCTCACATACAGTATGTTTATCCTGGAGCCAAAGTATATCCACAATTATTGATTTTTAAGGGTTTAACATTTTACAACATTGGTAATTGAGAGGGCCCCCATTCCAATGTAACTGGAATCGTCGAGTTGTGTCTACCGACGCCTCCTGACACATTATGAAATCCTTCATAACCTACCCCTCTCTTTGGAGCCAGTCAGTGAGTTGATATAACTATATTTTTCCGATACACCCCGGACAGTGACAGGGTCATAATCTGTGGTTTATGAGCAACTTACTAAATGGGAAGAAAAACGATCAGATCACTGGAAAATGCAGTTTTCTACAAGTTGAATCATTTACCTGTTTAAAAGTCATTGTGAATTGTTTCTGATTGTTAAAATCATGTTAAACCACCAATTGCAAATGCGTCTCCCAGGTTATTTCCACCATACAAAAAAAACACATGTTACCCTCTGGTAAACTAACATAGCTATTGAACATGGCCATTTATAGTGGATTTACCCATGAAAAATGGTGGTTTTCCATAGTTATGTTAGTTTACCAGAGGGTAAATCAATTCAAAGTCTTCACGAAAAATCCTCCATGTTGTTTTCCAAAATCCAATTGTTACTATTCATCATCCAAAGGAATCCCAGTCGAGGTGGTAGAGGATGGGGCCCCCAGTTGAGCGATAGCGTGAACCGAAACGCCTGGTTTATAGGTGACTGAATGATGCTGAATGAACTATGGTTTATGGTAGATATAACAAACTAGTTAATGGATGTTAATGGATGTTAATGGATGTTAATGGATGTTAATGGATGTTAATGGATGTTAATGGATGTTAATGGTGTTTATAAACCAACTTATAATTTGGGGGCCCAATCCTGTATGGTAGATATGTCTATTTTCAGGGTCACACACCTACTACGAAGGGAGAACCAAAACTACATCAGGGTATCTTTAACCTATTTACCCTCTTCATCAAACATTGCAATGGAAATTCACCTATTTATACTTGTTTTTCTCAGCAATCTCAAGTTCCATTTAGTTTGGCGATTTTACAGCTTGCCATGTGCTACCAGAAGGGCAAGTATCATTCTACTCCACGAGATCCTTATTGTAATCGTACATATCCTTTTATACAATTTCTACTGGTTGGTGGTTGAGCCACCCCTCTGAAAAAATGATGGAGTTAAAGTCAGTTGGGATGATGAAATTCCCAATATTAATGGAAAAGTCAATTCATGTTCCAGTCACCACCAGCCAGTGATTTTTTTCACCATTATTAACCATGATTAACCATCATTACCCCATACTAGCCATGTTCCAGTCACCACCAATCAGCTTTTTAATTTTCTAGTTTATTTTAGTTGATTGGATTTTCCATTTTCCACTTACTATTTTCCCCAATTGTAGTTTAATTTTCCATTTTCTAGTTGATTTTCCCAGCTATGTTTACATCCACTTACTTCGGGGATTGGATGACCCGGGTCACGTTTCCCACTTGAAATTCTCATGATATCATCATTTGTCATAGTAAAATCATCATTTCCCAGTATACTCCCATGATATTCCCATGATATTCCCACTATAATGCAAGGTGTTGATATCCCATAGCAAAACATGAAGGTTTCCTGAAATGGGGGTACCCCCAGTCATCATCCATTAAATTTTCGGATTTTCCATAAAATAAACCATCCATTTTGGGTACCCTCCTACCGCGCCTGGTTCGGCCAGCTGCACCCAGCGCGCGGTGTCCAGCCGCGCGAGCGAGCAGAAGGCGTTCACCGCCGCGGGGCCGTCGATGCGTTGGACGAAGCTCTGCAGGGTGTGGTAGAGGACCTGCGTTGGGAGAAAAATAGGGGGGTAGAAATCAGTGAATATATTGGGTGTTTACATAGTACACACCAATATTGGGTGTTTAATCATGTTTATTCAATAATGGTATAATGGCCAAAAATGGTAACCATAATGGCCATTGATTTAATAATGAATAATGGCCAACCTTAATTTATAATATACCTCTAATCAATGGCCATTTTAGGCACCTAAAATGCAGGTACCTACCATATATAAGGCCTATGTAAGGGCTATGTAAGGAGATATACCCCCAAGATATGGACTTATATAGTCAACAAACAATGTATACTGGTTGGTGGTATACCCACCCCTGTGAAAAATATGAAAGTCAATTGGGATCAAACTGAATGGAAAGTCATAAAATTCATGTTCCAAACCACGGACCAGAATCAGTGAATATCAATGAATACATAAGTTGGATGGGTCTGTGAACCAACTGATAACTTGCCCTCCAGAACTTGATGTATTACTCATCAAACTATAATGTATAATCGCCAAACACCCTAGTTATTGTTTTTTCAATCAACTTAGTTAACATAAATAACCTAGAAATCCCTTTGGATAATACCAATGACCTATAAATTGCCCAACAAGATCAATAACTAAGTAACTTAGCCAATATAAATCACCTATTAATCTCCATTCTTGTTGCTTGAATCACCATGTTTGCTGGCAAACGCACACTAAACCCCATTATAAAAATCACCAGAAATTCATATCCCTAACTTAAACCCTAGTTATTGTAGCTCCAAACTCCAAAGCAACTTAGGATCCTATTAAATCATATCAAATCACCATTTTTCATCCCGTGAAGAATCAACATTGGTGTGGGTGAAATCCCATTAACATCATATTACGATCCCATGACATCACCATAAATCAATGACCATTCCAGGATCCGATTGATTGGAGGTACCTACCATTAATATAAGGCCTAGGTTTGAGGCCTAAATTTCAGGGAATATCCCCAGAAAATATTGCCAGAAACGGGGTACTAGCGTACCTCCATTTTAGGATCCTGAAATTCCCATTGGATAAATGCCATGAAATTACAAGTTGTTGGTTGAAACCTATAAATCGCGCCTCGTGGCTGCCGGGTTTGTACAGCAAATCCTCATGCCCAGCTGAGGTTGGGACTTTGAAGCCAATATAAATATATATATTATATTATTGGAATGGATATAACCTCTGGTAAACTAACAGTTTGCTATTGAACATGGCCATAGAAATAGTTGATTTACCCAAAAAACATATTTCAAGGTCTATGTTAATTATTAATTGGGGGAAGGGTAACCTTTTCGCTTCACAATGAAAAATGACCAATTAATATAGCAAGGAAAGACTACAAGACCAAGTACTAAAACAACGAATATGGGCTTTTAGCAGCCAAACAGTTGGATTTAGATGGATTTAATAATTCTGGTTGGTGGTATACCTACCCCTCTGAAAAATATGAAAGTCAGTTGGGATGATGATTCCCAATATATGGAAAACAAAATTCATGTTCCAAACCACCAACCAGAATTAAATAAACATAGAGATGAGTTCGCCGCACTCCTGCTGGGATGAGATTGTCACAAAATGCAGCGGCTGACCACGGCACAGAAAAATGGCCCGAGATACCAGTTGTATCCTCTGGTAAGCAAACATAGCTATTGAACATGGCCATTTATAGTTGATTTACCCATTAAAAATTGTGATTTTCCATAGTAATGTTAGTTTACCAGAGGGTAAGCCAATGAAATAACATGAAATAACCCCATTTATGACATTATAAGCGCATTGACAAGCAGTTACAACTGCTATTTCCGGCCTTAACTGTAGAAAAAAAATGGTGTCACCACTGTCTTCGCCTCTGGCACGCTTTGAAAGGGTTGAGAGCCCATGGGCAGGTGGATCTTACCAACAAGCCTGATCTGATAGGTCAGTAGTGAGTCAAACAAAGTGGAGTCAATGAACAAAGTATACAGTATACTGGTTGGTGGTTTCAACCCCTCTGAAAAATATGACTTCGTCAGTTGGGATGATTATTCCCAATATATGGAAAATAAAATTCATGTTCCAAACCACCAACCAGGTGTACGTTCGAACCATTTCAAAGCCATATAAATTCACTGATGCTTGGATTAGACATTCTAACGCGGCAAATTTTCTCAAAACTCAACTCCAGGAATAGCACCTTTTTCCCAGCAAGCCGTTAGTTTTCCGAGCCAACTTCTTGGGAGTAAACGAACGTGAGTTGTATAAAAAGAAGGAGGCCACTTTAAGTTTTTCGGGACATGTAAGAATTACAAAGAAATCATGAGAATCAATGTGTGGCCTCCAAAAAAAATCCTGCTAATTTTCCCTTCGCCCAATCCAATGATTTACAGTATCCGTCGATGACCACTGTGAGTCACTGCCATGTGTCTAGGATACGAACATGGAATGTCTGATCTTTGTGAAATCTGTTCAATCTCTTTTTCAACTAAATCTACTAATAGCAGGTACATCGGTGTAAAGCATATTTCCTTGGACAACACATTTAAATATTCTTGGAAATTCGATTAACCTAGTTTCTCAATATCTTTGTGTTTGATTTTTGGTGGTTTTGCTCCTTGTAAAAAGCCTAAGCTTCGTACTTTGTCAATGGGTCAGAACTTCCGTTTTCAGATGGATTAGCGGATTACAACCCGGTCGCATTACCTAGAGGACCATCAAACCCAGGAATTGGCTATTGAGTGAGGTGAAAAGCCGCTCAAAACATTGGTTACCGCCCCAGTTCCTTATGGGACTGATCAACCAGAATGCAAAAGCAAAATTTGTTCCTCAAAAGAATCACATCAGTTGTGTCACAGCAAACGCATATGCATCCCAGTACAGTGGCTACGCTTGGATACCCTGCATTCATCTTTTAAAAAGTCTGGTGCATATATATATATATACATAATCATGTATATATATATATATCTATATATTATGCAAAATAACAAAGTCGTACTGTGGATGGAAGACCTCCTGCACCATTTGATATCTTAGCGAAAAGGATTTTAAGCATCCAAGGTGGTGCCGGATTTCACAACCATCCGCAGTATTGCAACTACCCTTCAACAATCGGTTAACCCAATCATTTCCCAATTGCTGTGCTGACTAAATCTGCATATATTTTGGTAAAAATCAGAAAATCGCACGTTTTGTTGCTTGAATCCACATGTTCGATGGCTAAACCATGTGCTGGTCATGTTTTTTTTAATGATCACATGCAACTCTTTATTGATAACATCACCATTTTTTGGTGGTGCAAACTAGATGGTACTTTGACATACACGTACCTTTGAACAATCACAATGTTCCTTGGTAAACCAATGAGATATTTTCTGTAGCTATGTTAAATCAATTACCGCGGGTATCGTCCAATATTCCATTCCATATTATTCCATCATATCCCACAAGTTTATATAAACATCATATTAACAATTGATCACCAATCATATCAGCCCCATCAAATAACCTTTTTGTAGGTTAAATTATACCTCCATGATTTTAATATCCCACTATATTCCCGGTATATCCCAATTTAATATTTAAATGGGGATATTTATGTAATTGGCATATTATCCCATAGCATATGTACTAGTATATTATAATATCCAGTTAATACACCATAATGAAATAATCATATATATATAATCCATATTATTCTCACTGTATCAGATTATACCCGCAGTCAAATACACATGTTGTGGGGAATCACTCCCAGTCAAAGTTTACATTCTCATTAAATTAATATCCGCAGTCCAATATTCCCATGATATAATATTACATCCCACCACAATGGATAATAGCCCCATTATTTTCCCACTATGCATATGTATATATCTCGATGTATATGTATAATTATATAATCACATATCATCACCGTTATATTCATATAATATTGCATTTTTAATTAACTCCCATTCTGGGATAATATAACCATGAATTATCACTACTATAGTCATATCAACCCCATATTAACTATGTCTTCTCGTTTTTTTTGATATCGCCGTCGCATTATAATATTGCACTATAAGTGGATCGTGTCCCCATAAATTATATCCTACTTAAGCGTCGTAAGTGTGTATACCCAATTGATTGTTTCATTATTCCATTCTTAATTAAACCCAATTATAGGAACCTATACCCATTAATCATCATTAAAAATAAGCTTAATGATCATTAATTAATCATTAATTATATGGTAATTATTTCTACCAAACAAGCCCATTCATGAAATTATCCCAGAAATCATCACCAAATGGTTCATTACATTGTTTTGAGCTTTCATTTGTTGTGAGGCAACCTTCCAAGATTAGGTCATTGATATTAATAGGTAGGTTTTCCTATAACTGGGCTTAATAATTATCAATATAGGTTATAGAAACCTATTAGTGGTGATGTTTATCATTAAGTTATAGGAAAATAATGGAAACAAATCACCACTTTCTTGGTTCCTCCACTTTCTCCGAAGTTCCAAGGCGCATAGATTCTTCGCTGGGCCCGAGAGCTGTCCGTCCCGAAGTCACGGAGATTGATCTGCGAATCGAAGGGGATCGCAATTTACAATGTGGCAGCCCGTTACCAGGCCCTGCTCACCAAATATGGGGGATTTAAACAACGGAAAAACGGCATTTAACCACACAACGTGGTGCCCCATAGTTAGCTAACTATGGTTTATGGTAGATATAACGAACTAGTATTCATGGGGTTTATAAACCAACAAACATCACTGGGGGGGCACCATCCTGCATGTCACCGATTTGATACCAAGAAAACATATGGGTATGGGTCAAAATTACGTACCCCAATAATTGGATGGTTGTTCTACTAAACTAGACATTCACATCTGTGGTCCCCTTAACGGTCTTCCATTTTGACCCACGAGACCATATGAAAACATGGGGATTTCTAAGGAGGATCATCCCTGAGGTTGCGTGGCTAGCAGCCATATTTGAAACACATTTAGCCTCTGGTTATGACTAACGTAGCCATGGAAAGATCCACCCATTTTTAAGTTCGGTAAACCATCTATTTCTATGGATGGACAATCAGATTTTTTTTTTTGGTAAACCATCTATTTCTATGGGCCATCTATACCATGGCTATGTTCAATAACCAGAGGATAATTATAGATGGTAAGTGGAATGATATGGAATGAACATCCGAGTATCTCCAAGTATGGTTCCCCCCCCAAAAAAACATATTCATAGTCCATTCATATTGCAAAAATATTCCATTAATATCTAATGGGAGTTTGCCGTTGAACTTCCATTTAATTGTACAGTTATGGCCCTTAACCAAATAGAAATCGTGTTATAACGCCTGCAACTACGCTGAAAAACATCACTTCAATATACTTCAAAAAGGCGAGTTAGCCAATTATAACTGTGAAAAGGGCTAAAACATCTATAACATCTATATAACTGTAGGGATTCCCCGAGAATATACCAACCATATCAACCATCCAACCAACTAATGTCAACCCCGGATTAACAAACAATGGTTTATTGATTAGGGGGGTACTCCTCCAATAGTCAAAATCTAGTACTTAAATGGTACCCTCCCAATTAAACAGCCGGTTGGGGTTTATTCATCCAGGGTTGACATTAATCCAGGGTACCCTCTGGTATTTATATGGGATAATCATCTTTATAATGGGATTATATACCAATAATAGTGGTTAATGATGGTTAATGGTTATAGAATTTAACATCCAGATCCATTTTTGTTAGTTTAATCCAGGGTTGACAGTATCCAACTCTCATAGACCATGGTGACGGCCCTGCGGCCCTACCTGGACTCTCCATCTGCGGCATCGGCGTAGGCGTAGGCTGCGAAGCCACGGAGACATCGCATCGCGCCTGACGAATCCACCGTTGTGTCGTGCATGAGAAACCAACCAACATGGGGATCTGGTTGGTGGTTTTAACCACCTTGAAAAGTATTATATTAGTCAATGGGAACGATTATCCCATATATTATATTATATTATGGACAATAAAACATGTTCCAAACCACCAACATGGGGATACATGCAGTTAAAACCCTTTACCAGTTCTAAATGATTGTCAATGTTTTTTTAATGTCATAAATGAGGTTATTTCATGTTATTTTACTGACTTTTAACTAGGAAAGGGCCATAACTGTGGGGATTTCACCAACCGACAGATGTTGAAATATTCTGAAATAAGAGCTAAATATGAAGAGAAATTTAAAGAGTCACCCAGTCAATGTGAACCCGTATAATCCACCAAAAGATGCAAGAATTGGGTACAATCCATGTGAACAATGGTGGGCAATTGACTCTTGTACCTTTTTGGGTCTGCTTTTGACACTCTTCGTTGGTCTGCTTGGTGCTTTGCAGCAGATTCCTGCAAAAAGTTGGTAATCTGCAAGAGGTTCCAAGCTCTTCGCCCTGAATTTCTGGTTTTGGAAGTTAAAAAAACATAACACCGCCAAGCAATCAATATTTTTTGATCGAT
Source organism: Cladocopium goreaui (assembly GCA_947184155.2). NCBI lineage: Eukaryota > Dinophyceae > Suessiales > Symbiodiniaceae > Cladocopium > Cladocopium goreaui. Next base: position 521,709 of record CAMXCT020000258.1, on the reverse strand, counting down.
GACCAATTGGAGTCAATATTCCAATAGAAGTGGTTTTCAAAGAACCAAATGGTTGTAGGAACTTGGCCAGTATCAAACATCCCCTAAAAATCATGGGATTATCCACCATAGGCTCGAAAAATTGGCAATTGATGATACTGAGCTCACCAACTGCTGTGACAAAATCTTCACAGCTGCCGTGGGTAAAACAAGGTCATAAATAAACCACCCATTTTTCTGGGAATGGTACGTTTATACCACCTACAAATTTATGGTGATGGCTCGGGGATGGTAAACATGGCGTTGTTTGACCCACATTGCGGATAATCACCCCAAACGCATCCCCAAAACTCCATCCGCCCATCCGCCGCGAGAAAACCATCTTCCGAAATATCGACATGACCATCTCCGTGGATGATTGGTCCAAACTGGAGCACCACATTGTACCATCACCAATTGGGGATTTCCATAATTGGGGCTACCCATATAAATGTATGTTTTTTTTTATGGAAAATCCATCTATAAATAGATGATTGAGGGGTACCCCTACAAGGTGGTGCCCCCCAGTTATAAGTTAGTTTTAACCCCCATTAAGTACAGGTATATCTACCATAAACATCCATAAGCCCAAGTGACTTGGAGTTTAAAATCAACTTAGCTAACTATGGGGCACCACCTTGTATGACTTAGGAAATCACCAATTCAAACAAACAAACCATGGCCGCCGCCAGTGACACACGGACATTTTTTTGCGCTGTAGGCATCTGCCAGGGCCTGCGATTCGGCGGGCCCGTTATTCCTACAATTCCTACTGACACAAACACAGGAACGAAACACAAAAACGGGTTTTTAACATATTACTCTCCTGAAAACCAACGTAGGGCGGGAAAAATAAAGGGTTCCATGTTAGTGCACCCATGTTCAATTTCATGAGCGGGATAAGTGCCAGGTAGGTGCCATGTATGTGTTGGATGTGTTGGTGAAATTTGATATTTTCGGGCACTTTTTGGCTACTTGTCATATTAACATAGACCCCCACAAGCTGCCATTTAGTGCCTCAACCAACAGTTCCATGTTAGTCGCCATTTTCTCGTTGTTTCCCTCCCGTTGTGTTCCCCCGTTGTGGCCTTCCATGGCCTTCCCCGGTTACCTCGTTGTGGATACCCCGTGTTACCGGTGAAGTGGACCCCTGCACCCACGGCCTCTAAGGGAACCCAGCTTGGAACCCGTTGTGTGTCCCCGTGGCATACAGACGATAGGATTCTTATCGCCTGTATTTCTTTTTCTTTTGTATATGTGCATTTAGTTGATTTTTCAAAAAATAATAGCATGGTAGGTTTCTCTTGCAAAACATTTAGTTGCATTGAGGCCGAGCCCCCCCGAAACGCACCCCTTGGACCTGGTAGGTAAAAAGTCTAGTGCTCAACCAACAGTTCCGGGAAGGCCATCCAGTTCCCGGAGTCATCAGCCATTCAGTTACCGGAGACAAAGAAAACTTTCAATTGATTTTCCACAATTTGTTGGGTGCCATGTTTAACTATGTTTAACTGGTATTGCGATGGCTCCACCCAAGTTCAAAGCATGATACCGTGAGTCCGTGAGCGCAATACGAAGTGAAAAGTAGGGTCGCCCAAAAGTCACTAACATGGAATTTTCAAATAGAACGCCTTGAAAACCACTTGGGTTCCAAGTTAAACTTAAAATCACCCTTCAAGGTTGCAGATCGCTTTGTGATAACTTGTTCAAATTCCATGTTGGCTGTTTCAGGGTGCAGTTTGGATTCAGTTTGGGCCTGCGCTGGGTTCCATGTCAGTTTTGGAGTGATTTTATTTAACAAACATAATTAAGAAGCTGTGGGGCTCAACCTTGCAGCGGTTCAGCTTGTGCGACTAAGAGCCCGTACTGATCATCCTTGCCATGGCCACTTGATTTGAGACCTCTGCGATGTTTCGCACCCACGCCGGTGCGACCCCTGTTGGCGATTTTGTGGTCTCTTCTGACCTCATGTTGAGTTCGGTACTCTACTTAAAGTTGACAACTGGAGGAGAAGAGACAACTCATTAAACTGATTCCCCTATACTTTATACTATACTGGTGGGTTTATGGATTATTAAATTATGGCCTTGAGTTGCAGAACGACTTCTTCAACTCCAGGGTGCATGTCTTGTTTGGCGCCTTCGACCTGGGTAATCTATTGTCTCCTGGTTGCGCGCTGCTTGTCATTTCGAAACGGGCGTACCTTGGGAAGGCGCTGATGGAAGGGCATGTACCCTCTGGTTATGACTAACATAGCCATGGTATAGATGGCCCATTTATAGATGGTTTACCGAACTTAAAAATGGGGATTTTCCATGGCTATGTTAAATAACCAGATGGTATTCATTGCTTGTCTGTGTTCCGTGACACCATCGCGAATTAGCATATTCTGTCGTTGAGCTTTTGCCAAGTTTTAATTTAGACTGTGAGCCATTCCCTTTGCCACAGCAGCATGGACGGGATTTTGGTTCAAAATGGCCTGGCTCACTCTTTGCCACTGGCTTGCTCGGCACGCCCGTGCCTTTTCTAGAATTGTTTCTATCTCGGCCTTTGGCTTGTGGTTGGCCTCTCGTGGTCAGTTGATATTTTGTGATTTGCTTTGCACGGCGGATTGGCCGCCAAACATGGCCACCATATGCCACCATGGTATGGGCCTTAGCCTTGCTCCGCGCGAGACTCAGGTGGCGTGTGAATAAACATATTTTTAAAAAATAGTTGCATGATTTCCTTGGGAACAGTCCACTTGAGACCGTACCATAGGTTCATGTTAGGGGACTTCAGGAATAGCATACGTTCCATGTGCGTTTAATCAATGAGGCTTTTGAGATATACCACCAACAACTAAGATGATCTTTGTTGACTTCATCATTGGCAACCATCCTGGCACCATGTCTGGAATTGATGCTTACTAACGAAGATGGGTAACCTCCTGCAATCTAGCATGGCAATGGGAACCCCCCCCAGTTACAAATTATTTTCTCATTAAGATATCCATTAGGCTATTCCGTATTTTACCCATTGCCGTGTTTGATTGCCAAAGGGTAATAACAGGGCCACTCATACTTTGGTGCTTACGATGTTTCAAGATCTGCATGGGTGTCTCTGAAAGTCAGTTGTGTGGCCCCCGGCCATGGCAATGTTTCAAGTTTAAAGGGTTAAAGTATGATGTACAACTGGATTTCGCGCTGCAGTGCCCCATTTTCAGACAACCCAAAAGAAATGGAGAAATGGAACATCATATCTGGTTGGTGGCTTTAACCATCTTGAAAAATATTAGTCAGTTGGGATGATTATTCCCAATATATGGAAAAATAAGACATGTTCCAAACCACCAACCAGATATTTTACGGAAAACAGCACATTTGGCAATCAGCCAACTCAGTTGTGCATGTTGCTTACATCCTGTTGAAAAACAGTGATAAGCTAGGTTTCCTATAGCGGATCCCGTCACCATTGGTTTCAATACAAAGTCATGGTCTAATTTAGGAAACCTCCTAAGACAACCGTATTTGCAGCAGTTCTTTCATCCCATGGCCATAACTGGCAAACAGGGCCACGATCAGCTATAAATCCCATTCAGTTCCTCATTTTCTTGCTTAAATCACATTTTCTTATGCTTTTCCTATGGTTTTCCTATGGTTTTCCTATGGGTTAGCCATGAAGTTTCAACTGCACTCACCCCACCTTGGATGCCTCATCACCCACGACAGCCACCACCTTCGAGCTGCTCGGGCACCACTGAGCAAGGGAAAAACTCTATTTTGAATATGATAAGGGTATTTATTCATCCATATAGAACCCAGTGAGGATCCGTGGTTTATCATCCACAAACAACCCATATCCCATTAATGATATAACATATATCTGGGTAAATTATAGTAATTCACTAACCTGAAACTTGCGGTCATTTGGGGATAGTTACCCCTACTAACCATCATTCCCAGTGAGGGAGAACAGTGAAGTCGCTATAATTTACCCAGACATATATAACTGCAGGATGGTGCCCCCCAATTATTAGTTGGTTTATAAACCCTCTTAACTATAGTTATAGGTAGTATCATAAACCATACTTAACCTAGTTATAAACCAACTTAGCTATCTAGGGGGCCCCATCCAATATGGATAACTATAGTAATTAAGAAACTATAGTGAATATAGTAACTAGGAAGAAAGTTATATTATACCTGGTTAAAAATATCATATAAACTAATAGCAATGCGCAAGCCTGAAATATGACCATTTGGGGATAGTTACCCTTACTAACTCACCATCATTCCAGGGACGTCGCAGTCACGTCGTCATAATCTAGCCAGATCATATCCACTTGAATGAAACATATAGATGATGTTTCCATCTTTGTTATATCAATTGTGACGCTATACCAATTCTACATGCTATGTGTTTGTCCATTTGCGGGATAGACTATCAAAAGGTATATCATATGTATTCATTTACTGCACCACTTCACAAACCTGAAACAAGGTCCTTTAGAACATGATTGCTACGGTGCAATCTGTCATAATTCCCCGAAAAAAATGTGAATCCAAGGATTACCCTCCTTGTAGCCCCATTCCTCTTCCCCAAAAAGTAGATTTGCCCCACAGTTATGTGTCCTTATCAGTTATGGCCGTGGGATGAAATGAAGGTTATATATATATATATATCACTTACATGGGGGTTTCCTATACTGGGGGAACCCCCAAATCGTCAATTTGAATGCACTTTTTCATGATAATAAACAATTAATTATAAACCATTCATTTTGGGGATACCTCATCTGAAGAACCTCCAAATAAGGTTGAAAACCATGAGACCATGACTTAGTATTGAAACCAATGGTGACTTGGGGATCCAACATTTCAGGAAAGTCCAAATATATATATATACATATCCTACATATTATACATACCTTGTATATATATAAATATATATACTGGTTGGTGGCTTTAACCATCTTGAAAAATATTAGTCAGTTGGGATGATTATTCCCAATATATGGAAAAACAATGTTCCAAACCACCAACCAGTGTATATATATATATATTATTATCATTATTATTATTAATTATTATTATTATATATATATATCACTTAAATTATGTTTTCTGGGCCAGTTCGAAGTGTGAAAAGTGCTCTAACTGCACCGCATGCCCCTGGCGCGCCTCTGCGCTTCTTGCCCTTGAACGGATTTGCAGAAGCATTGCCGCTGCCGCTTGTGATCCCTGGGATGAAGGGAAAGTTCACGTCTTTTCCCTGGAAAAACTATAGAATCTGTGGCCAACTGGTGATTTAACCAAGAAAAGTGGGGATTTAATGGTGTTTTATGTTAGTTGAGAAGGTTCTTAGCTGACATGACTGTTGTTTATTTTGTGTGATATCGTCTGTAGCTTTGGTGCACCACCCCGCAAGCCCGCACATTGCCTGGAAGACATCTTGCATTGAAGAGTCAGGATGCAAGTCGGATCAACGGTCGCGCCTTTGGTGCTGGCACTGTCGAGCTCGATGCAGCCGCTGATGAAGATGATGGTTCAAGACGTGGACCCCTCCGAAACCTTTCTGGAAGATTTGGAATTGGCTGTCCTTGCCCTTCTCTTCGCAACTGCTCGATGTATTCAGGCCCTTTTGCCTGGAGGCGTTCCCACGCAGCCCTCAACACTGAATCACCGAATGGATTGGTGTCTTCAGCCTCTTGCTCAGGTTCACTTGAATGGACAGAGATTGTGTCGTTTGTTGATCGACTTTCAATGTCAGACAAATCCTCTGAGACTAAGCCAAGTTGTTCCCTCCAATCGTGATTATCCCGTACAAATTCTCGCAATCCTGGCAAGACCTCGAACTTGTTTGCTGGGAAATTCCCGTCCTCAAGATACTTCAATCGAACTTCAGCCTGTCTCTTTCGAACAATCACCTCTGACGGCGGGGGGCGCCGAGTGAAGCCTGTCAACAACTGGCCAAGATATTTTGGCGGGCCTCCAGACGAAGGGCAAGACGTTTTCCTCAAGGAATTCAAGGAATTGTCCAGCATTCTGCTCCCATCGGACGGTAAGACAATGCATCTGAGCGCTCAAAACCACGATGGTGCAGCATCTCCAAGTGCCAATTTAATGTCACAGCACGGTGGAAAATGTATGAAAATGTCCGACCAAACGTGAACGGATGGCGGTATCATTTGAAAATATTGGAGAGATAGTGGGATATAGCAAAACAATGTGTCTTTTGTTTGCTGAAGCCTGGCATTTTTATAATCAACAACTCCTCTATAAATATTGTTTTTAGCAGGAACAAGGAATCCCCAATAATCAACCTTATTTGGAAATGTTCAATAATTTTTTGAAGCTGCTCAAATGAAGTCAATGAACAAAATTGATATAGGGATACATTTAGATTTAGATGATATCAGATCATTAAAATCGGGCCATATCACGTCTATATCAGTTATCAAAAGAAAAATGAATGTACGGTAACTACATTTAAATATACGGATTTTAAAATATACGACCAGGTATTTTAGACTACCTCCGGGAAGGTTTTCCTTGGCCCGTCCAGCCATTTAAACATACGGAATCCAATTCATTTAAACATACCGTAACTACATTTAAATATACGAACTGGTATTTCATATTACCTCCGTGGCCTCGCGGTCTGGCCTGCCCTCCACATATTTAAATGTCGTTACCGTATACTCGACCACATCTTTGATTACAACCAAACAACGACAGTTCTATTTGGCTGAATTTGACCCCAAATTTTCGGTGCATGAAGCCCCCCAGCCTCCCACAATCAAGATACCATGGTGGTCCACTGTGGATGAGTAGTTTTTACGATGACCAGACTGTTTCTGATGGGGATGGAGGGATTTGAGTTTTTTTCTTCGATGAGTGACCCATCTTTTGATTTTACGACTTCGCAGATTTCACCAAAAACATCACCAGATTCTGGGCTTCGGAGAAATGTCACCCAAAAAAAAATCCAATGTGTTCCCGCCCAATTTCGATACTTGGGGCTTTCCACAAACCCTAAGTGGCCAACATTTTCTCTCGTGAAAAGGTGATCTGCCACCTAATTTTTCATCCGATGTGTGTCCGGTCCACTCTGTCGTCCATGGTTTTTGACCCCAGTTTTCTGGCCATGTGGGGGGGAAAATATGGGAAAATGATGATAAAACACTTTAAAAAAACAACGGTGGATTCAAGCTGTAGCCTATTCTCAAACAAACCCATAATATCTATAATGGTTCTTGCACACTTTGAGGACCACGTCACTTAGTAGTGGTCAGAAATGAGATGATCGTGGGATGATCCTCCAAGCTCCATGATATTCCAATGGTATCCGTAAAATGTCCCATTCATCCAATGTCCATGGGGTAGTTTGAATCTATATCCAGTGACATTAAAATCCCATAATGTACTTGTACATCTCATTATACTAGCTGCTTGAAAACGACTATGGGATATCAAAAATATATATAGGTAGTACAAGCCGCAAAAAAAAAAAACAATCAAGCGACAATTATCAACTATATCCCCAAATCATTGATGGCACCTGGTGAATCTTAGATGCCAACAAAAACTCTTATTTTTTACTGGATAGTACATCTGGTTGGTGGTTGAGCCACCCCTCTGAAAAATATGAGTTCGTCAGTTGGGGTGATTCTTCCCAACTGAATGGACAATCATAAAATTCATGTTCCAAACCACCAACCAGACATTTTATCATAGTAAGAGATCAAAGTACTAGTTCGTATCTAACCAGGCTGACCGGCTGGTCAGCTAAGCCCTATCTTTTGTTGCTGGTGAACTCCTCAGTATCACCAAGAAAAACCAAGGATCTATTGGTACTTTTTAAATGCCGATTGGTGTATGTACTGCACATTTTTCACGGTGTAGAATTCCACTCATAGTTTTAATGGATCAAGATAAGATACCAATGAGTCCCTTTAATGCTTCAAGTACTGTATACAACACCATCCCTCCAGCTCGCCTCAGTGTAAGCTGCTGCCAGCCCCACGGAAGCCAAATCGGCAGAGAGTCTGGTCCAAGGTGGTGCAGCAGACGTTTTTGTCACCATGGGTTGAAAAATACAGTCATGGCCCAACTAACAGCAATGTTTATGGGATAATACTATACTATAGTGATAAATAGTTACTAACTATAGTCATATGGTATATATACATGTATAGTGATAAATAATGTTTATGGGATTATACTGATATATAACCCTAGTTATAGGAGTTAGTTCATCCATAAAAATCACTGCATAACGTTGGGCCTTAGTTCTACCATAACTGTACTGACGTGGTCATGACTTGGATGATTTGAGATATGACATGGTACCCCCATTGACACCCCTTTGAAACCGAAAAAAAAAACAATGCCACGATCATTTCTGACTATCTTGATTGTCTTGGTTGGTCATTTCATTGGTCATTGGTAACCAATGGTTGGTCTTATATTAGAAAAAATGCCATTGATAAAACCCAATCATTGGTTGGTCATCTTGTCTTCAGTTCAACCGATTCAATCCTTCGACCAACGGTTGGTGAAAAGTGCTCTTCCATCGCTGATCACACAGATATGACTACTATGCAAAACACACGTTGTTTTGTGCTGGGTAGAGTGTATGTATATTCACATGCAATAGGTTTTAACCGGTTTTTGTTGGCCAACCAATTCCAATTTGTTCACCTACTTTTTTGACACCAATGCTCGTTGGTTAAATCCGGCTCATAGACCATTATATAGATTTCCTTTCTATCACCATTATATCACCAATAAATGATTATGTTCTCGATAAATGGTGACTTTCTCACATTCTATGGGTATTAAAAGCTGGTTGGTGGTTTCAACCCCTCTGAAAAATATGAGTCAGATTGGATCATCATCCCAACTATTGGGCAAAATAAAAGTCATGTTCCAAACCAACAGTTTCCAGTTTCCAGTTTCCAGTTTCACAAGCGCACTGTCTTAGTTAACGAAGGCAGTGCTGTAGTTCCAAACCACCACCAACCAGAAAGCATCAAACATCATCAACCATTGTATACCTAGACCCTCCAAGATCCTTCAAGTACCCATAAAAAATGATGTTTTACCCCCAAAAAAATTAGCTGTTTAACATGTTTTTAAGGTATTTGGAGGATTTAGGTAGGTATTTCTGGCATGTTCATGGGATAATGGAAATATAAGGGGATATATAACCATATAACCATATAACCATATATAACCAACCATAATCAAACATTGGATGATATATGTCTCCGTGAAAAAAAAGGGTTCATAAAATGGTACCCCCACAGGATGGTGCCCCCCCAGTTGTAAGTTGGTTTATAAACCCCATGAATACTATATTTATATCATTTGCACCAACTTAGCTAACTATGAGGCACCACCTTGCATATTTCCCCAAATCTTCCAAGTCATTGGACCGTGAAATAGTATTGAAAGCCATGGTGACTTTGGGATTCCCCGTTGTTTATTGGTCACAGTTTTTCACAGTCATGGCCCAACTAACACTTATCTTTATGGGATTTTATAGGTTTATAATAATATATTATAAAACCCTAGTTATAGGAGTTCCAATCCCATTTAAACCTGTTAAATGCCAAAACTGAGAATAACAACTATGACTAATAACAACTATGACTAGATGTTGAATACTCCCATCATATTTCTGAATATATTTAGGTTACCATGGTTTGCTGGTTGGTGGTTTCAACCCCTCTTAAGAATATGAGTTCGTCAGTTGGGATGATGACATTCCCAACTGAATGGAAAGTCAACAAAAATCATGTTCCAAACCACCAACGAGTATAGTATTATAGTTATAATGTTATATCATGTTATATCTATCATATATATCCCATGTATCATGTAATATCCCTAACTGCATGGTACTGTGGATGGAAGAAATCCTGCACCAGTTGATAGGTGGCTGATCCCATTATTTATAGGGTTTCAAACATCCAAGGTGGTGCAGGATTTCTTCCATCCACAGTATGATGATGGATATATCATGTTATATCTCCTTCAAGTGATGGATCTTTCGATGGTCCAGGGACCGACTCCGCGTCACCTCACAAAGGACGCTGCTGGAATGGGCCGCAGCAGCCACTGGGCCAGCAGAGCGCGAACCTGCGACGAACGGCGCTAAAACAACGATGTTTACGCCGCAAAGAATGACGGCACCACCATGGTGGTTTAACATGGTTACTGGAGAAATGGTGGTTTTTGTTCGGAGTTGATGATTTGATGGGACTTCCCCTCCGGGAAACTAATAGTTTGCTATTGAAATGGATAAACATTGCCCATTTAGTTTGCTGATTTACCTATGAACAATTGTGATTTTCCATATAGTTGTGTTAGTTTGCCAAAGGATAATACGCAGAACTTGGGAGTAAAGCAGACATGGAGTTTGACCATTGAAAAACGATGGAAACGTACTTTTGGGATTTGACTGACTTGGATGAGCATTCAAGAAATCGGAAGTGGGTAATGATCACAATGTCGCCAGTATGTAGTGAAGATATCTATAGTTACTCTCTCTATTTGCATCAGTAATATTCCCCTATTTGTTGGCTCAATTTCAAAAATCATTTGCTGTTCCCGTTTCATTGGTGAACATTCAATGTGTTTGTTTACATCCCTATCACTGGCGCTTAAATGCTCCAAAGTGCCTAAACATTGAATGTGCCATACTTGGATTGCAAACAAATCCCCCGTGTTTGGCTTCTAGCAACCCCTGAATAGAAGATGTGGAAACCTGGAAATTCTGGGGAACGCATAATCTGTGTCATATCGTGGAGCAACTTGTTTATCTTTTAGGGGACCCCTACTTGGAGGTGCAGTTGAGGCTGCAAATGGCTCTAACCCCCACAAAAGCTGGCTTGTAACCCCTAAAACCTTGCCTACAACTATGGTTGTATATCCACTTATACCCTCCGGTAATTTAACATAGCTATTGAAAATGGCCTTAGAAATAGTTGATTTACCCATTCAAAATGGTGATTGTATGTTTACCAGAGGGTAACTGGAATTTGGCTGACTTGGCTTTGCCTCCGCAAGATTTGCACTGTGAAACGTGACGCTGCGCGCCTCAGCATCATGGGCGTCAAAGGTCTTTAAGGCACAGGCGAGGCGTTCCACCTGCTGAGGCTAGCGTAGGTTCATTGAGAATTCTTTGGAGGGACATGAACGGAATATGGGTGTGTCTGGTATACACTAAGAATGGCTATTCGATAGGGAAAAATATGGGAAATGATGATAAACTGTTGATTTTGGGGCACTATAGTCTATTTTCAGATAAACCCATATGGCAGAAATAATAGGAAAACGTATGAAGGGCTGGGAAAACCTCACTAGGAAAGAGCCAAGATGATGAGAGATGATGTTCCATAATTTGTTCACCAAAAATCAGAACTTTGCAGATTTTTCCCAGTGTCGAAAGGTGATTATTTATAGATCAAAGTATGGAATTTGACCATCAAACTTCATAAATCAAATCAAACAGTGGAGATATGGTAGCGAGCAAGTCCAAACACTAGATGCCCAGCACAAAAAAAAGTAAATCAGTTGATATCATTTGTAGAATCTTGTAGATATCGCCATTTAGACTGCACCTCTAAGGTTGACCCACTCTACACATGATCATACTTGACACAGGTTTCTCAAGTGTTTCTTATCAACCTGGGAGCTGTTAATGATGATCGTCCCCGATAAGTAGTAGAACAATCAACAATACACTATCGACTTATTGGATTTTATCAACTATACTAAATGGTTATAATGGCCTTTGATAGCTTATTGAATGGCTCTATTATATAGTAGTTATATAGTAGTAAGGTAGTAAGTTATAATCAACTATAACGGCTGGTTTGTTGTCAATCGACAATATGGGTTATGATGTATAATATGTTATAGTGGTCCCCAGTCCCCACTAACCAGTCACCAACAAGGCAAATATCCCGGTGTTTCATGGTAAATGCTGCCACATGCCACAGGTGACTTTTTCTCTTCACAAAACAAGGGTACCCTCTGGTAAACGTTTACATAGCTATGGAAAATCACTATTTTCAATGGGTAAATCCACTATAAATGACCATTTTCAATAGCTATGTTAGTTTACCAATGGGTAAACAAAAATGCCACTGTCTAGTTACTTGTCGCATACTACTCCCATACATGTCCCATAGATTCCCGTTAGTTGTCATCGTAATAGTTCACTAGAAAAAACTACTAAACTACCAATCTCCAGTTTATTTCGCCCAATTTTTCAATGGCTATCCCCATACCAGCCATTGAAAAATACATCATCGCCATTCATCATATCACCATTAATTAAAGAAAAACCGTGTACCATCATCTTTCTTGGTGAACCTACAAATCCCAATTTATTGCTGCTTACAAGGTGGTGCCCCCCCAGTTATAAGTTAGTTACAGTTAGTTTATAAGACCCATTAAGTATAGGTATATTTACCATAAACCCAAGTTATTGGAGTTATAAACCAACTTAGCTAACAAACTGGGGCACCACCTCGTATATATATTAACAAACTGGGGCACCACCTCGTATATATATATATATACCCTTTTGTAAACGAACATAGCTATTGAAGCCATGGCCATAGAAATAGTTGATTCACACATCAAAAATGGTTGATTTTCCACAGTAAACCTGCCGTTGCCAGCTTGCTTATCCCCATCCATCTCCAGCGCTCCAGCGCCTCTGCCAGTGCGTCGCGGGAAATCACTGAGTTCTCTGTGTCTTCTGAGTTCGCCTGGCGCTTGGGGCCTGGAGTCTTGATGGGAAAAACTATGGGATTCTAACAAGGTGGTGTTTTTTGTTTGTTAGCTAAGTTGGTGCAAATAACTCCCATATATAACTATGGTTAATGGCAGATATAACTATACCCTCTGGTAAACTAACATAGCTATGGAAAATCACCATTTTTCATGGGAAAATCCACTATTAATCACCATTTTTAATGGGTTTATAAACCAACGTTCACATCACTGGGGGGCACCATCCTGTAAAAGATCGTCCCACAGATCTTAAGTGGTTCATAAGCCTAGTTAGCACGTCCCCGTTTTGTGGCGTTACATGGGGTTACTGTATTCCATTTATGACTGAAGTAACCTCCATAAGTTAAGTGAAGGGAGGCTCAAGTAACGACTATGGTGAAATATCATCACTTTTAAGTGGAACCACACCCCCAAGCAAGTGCTAAGTGTTGCTAATAAATATAATATAATGGGTTTATGTTTGGAATGTAAAAGGAATGTTGATGGACTCTTGAATACTTACCCTCTGGTGGGGCCCTCATATGATAGCGAAGTTCATGGCGATTGTAAGTGTAGCTCATGGGATTAGACAAAACCACTGACAGAACTAGGGGGTTCCACTTACCGAAAAAAATGTGATTTCATCATGACATGTTTATTTTACATGGAAAATACATGTCTTCGAACAACATAAAATTGTTGTACCAAGTAAAAACTGGAGGGTTGCACCAATAAAATGTGATTTTATAGCGACAAACATGTTTTGAACAAGAAACAATTATCATTTATTATTTTACGTGCGTTCTCAAGAATCAGACTTTTGCATCCATGCATGATCCAATCCGACGTCCCTAAGTCTTCTGTGAGTGGGGGGAAAGCAAAAAACTCAGTCGGTTGGAGCACTCCTGCCACATCACTCGGCACGGTCTTACGATTCTGATCTGGCTCAAGAAAAGGAGCTTTGCGTTCAGCGTTATGGGCCCAATGAGTCACAGGTCTGCTTTCCAAAGCAGCACGCTTGTGCATTAAAGTCATCGAAGTCAGCCAGGCCTGCAATGCATTCCAGCCAAGACTTGTTTTCTCCTTTCACGGACATGGTGCAATTCAGAACCGCCTGTACTGCCTTTGTCAGTAGCGCCAGTCAGCGACATCCGTTTTTCCACCACGTCCAAAACTTGACAGCTGATAATGTAGTGATACAAATCACCAGCATATAGAGCTCTCGCCTTGGCACGATCAAACTTCTCAAACGCGGCTGCGTATGTCGCTGGAGTCTTTGACCTGCATCAGCCTACCAATAACAATTGGATTTGCACAGCTAACATTGAGATTTGACCTATGAAAATTTGGATTTTAAGTAATAAACATTGTCATTTACAAGAATAATAAATGAAGATATTAGCAATCAAACATTGGACTCTCTCAACAATCAAATGATTTATATAACCGACAAGAAAATACATTTTGTCAATCAACTACGGGATGATTTCAGCATATACTCATATATTTATATAACCAATAAACATGCAGGCATCATTGTCACGGCCAATTTTCATCCGAGATTGAGGCATCAACAGCTTTCAGGGTTGGCAACCTGCCTGGTGTTTTAAAGTTGAACATGGTTTAACCATCAACATGATTTTAAAAGGGGATGTTAGTAGGAATGTGTAACCAACGTAAAATGGTTTGAAAATGTTTGAACCGGTACCCCTGTTCTTATATTAAATGTTCTCATGGTTTTTGTTTGTGTCATGACAACCAATTCGGCAAGGACCCCTGTTGTTATGGAACTGCTACGGTTTCTTCTAGGGGCACCCTTTGATTGTCATTTTGAACTTATCAAGAGTGACTCTTGCGGCATCACTGACAGAACGCGTCAAAGCGCCACGTTTCTTCCTTGAAGTCCCAATTTCACCAAAGTTGATGAGCATGCCGCAGCATGCCCAAGTTTATGTGACTGCACCACAACTAATATGCCAAACACAATTTTAATCCACTCTACAGTACTGATATCACCCATTATTTCACCAAGCAGTCGGTTTTTGCATAGCTGGAACCACCTGAGGAACTCCCCACCTCCAATGCGGTGCCCCAGCGGTCTGCCTGTGCCGGGGAGGTTGCCTAAGAGGCTGGTAACTGGGGCGGTTACCTGTCTCACAAGGACATGGGTGGCTTGGGCAAAACATAAAATGACACTTTTCGAAAGTATACCGTATACCATCGTATACCCAATTTTCAGACAAACCCACACTGGATATACAGTAGTTGTTGGCACTCCCCATCGTGTCCCACTAAAAGACCCCTTAGACCCTCATTAATATGTTTGGTTTTATGTCCCCATCATAATTTGATAATTTCCACTAGTACACGCGACATGGTTGTAATTTGCGTATAGGATCCACGGACCCATGCCCCGCACCTTCCGTGTGAGCGTCCCCCAATTTCGCGCTCGGCCGCCGCGTGGCGCGGCGCGCTCCGCGGCACCGCTCGCTGCGGCGCTAGGAGGGTTCAAGGCGCGTGAGCATCTCAGAAGAGTGGCGCCTGAGGGCTCTTGGGTGGTGAAATGGGATCTTGGATGGTGGTTTGAATAGGAATGACAATGGGAATATAACTGGAAATAGTATGGGAAATTTGATGCTACTATGAAACATGGCTATGTAATGAGAGTATGAGAGCATGCCCATTGGTTATTTAACATAGCGGAAGACGGCGCATTTGTACCAGAGGCGTGGGTCCCAAACTCTAGATCAGCTGGGAGGTCATTAATGTCAACCCCGGATGAATAAACCATGGTTTATTAATTAGGGGGGTGCTCCTCCAATAGTCAAAATCTAGTACTTAAATGGTACCCTCCAATTAAACAACCGTTTGGGGTTTATTAATCCAGGGTTGACATTAATCCAGGGTACCCTCTGGTTATTATATGGGATAATCATCTTTATAATGGGATTATATACCAATAATAGTGGTTAATGATGGTTAATGGTTATAGAATTTAACATCCAGATCCATTTTTGTTAGTTTCCTTAGATTTACCCTCCGAACTTCGCCCCTTGGAACCGCCATCGGCCAGAGACCCGTGCGCAAGTAGTCGTAGCTCCTGCCTTGCCAATGGGGATTTCACCATGGATTTCACCAAGCAAAATGGAAGTTTAACCAGCAATACCTGGGGAACGTATATATATATATATAGTGTGTGATCCTCGCAAAATAATGCCCTCCGGTAAATCATCAGACATTGCTATCTTGGACAATGATGCACTTAAAATTATTTACCCTCTGGTAAACTAACAAAACTATGGAAAGGCACAATTTTTAATGGGTAAAACTCACTATAAATGACCATTTTCAATAGCTATGTCAGCTATTACCAGAGGGTATCTATTGCCTATTCAACTTCTGTGATTTTCCACAGCCCAGAATCCTGGAGGATGCGAAAGGGTGTAAGGGCGTACCTTAACCATCCATTGATAAGGTCCACCGGTCCAGGAGGGGTGAAATCGCCTATGATCCACGACCTTATGCAAACGATATTGTGTTTGCATGAAAGATGTATGATTATTACCAGATACAGTAGTGCCCGGCCCGCGCCGGGCGGAAGTTTCGAAACGTTCGAAATGACTATAGGAAATCCATGGCCTTTAGGAAAGTGCTTGCGGTGCAGAAACCAAGAATTGTTGACATTGTGGGGTGTATCATTGAATGAGCAAATGGTTCTTGCGATGACAGTGACATGAAAGATCCCTTTGGATTGCTCGGGTCATTGATCCTAAGTGGCTACAGGTTATATATAGAATTGTTTTTATTCCTATAGTTATAAGGAATGTAATGCAGCTAATAACCAGGTTAGCAACATCCCCTGTTTATGGGTGTATATGTATATATATACATACATAAATCGATTCCCATGTTTTGGTGCATGTCACTGCATGTACCAGCCATGTTTGAGTACCAACGGGTATTAATCAACATTAATCAACCTTCCATTCACATCTCACTTTTCCCCATGATCTCTCCATCATATCACCAAAAAAAACATTTTATACTGCTGTTTCACAGCATTTTAGATGATTCAATCATGTTCAATCAGCATTTTGACGGGTGAAATCACCATGTTTCTTGGTGAAATCACCCTTTTTCCCATGGTTTTCCGGTGATTGAAATGCCAGGTCCCGCCGCTTGAAAGCCGCCTGGCGAAAGCCCAAGCGCTGCGGCACTTCTGGCCACGTGCGTGGCTTGCCAGCCATCTAGCCATTGGGCCTGCGGAGCTGTCTTTGGAAAGGGACAGGGGACATGGTGAAGTGGATCACCTCAACTATATATGTAGCTTGTATATATATATAATGTAATAATGTATGTATATATATAAAATAATAATGTAACAATATATATATATATACATATTGTGTATAAATATACATAAAGTATAAATGTATATCTTATATACAGATATACAATGATATACATACATAGGTAGTTGAGTGCGAATTGAGCACCATTTCTAGGGATGTTTATTCGGTTTCATCAGCAAAAACATAAAGAAAAGCGCCCGGACAAGTGGATATATCTCCAATCAGATAACAAACAGAAGCTTACTGTATGGTACACGGTTTTTGCCTCCCAGGTGATTGTTTGAAAAAGCGAATTCACTAAGCACCATGTGAACCGTAGTTATTGGAGGCATAAACCAACTTTGCAATCGCAAATCAGTTGTAGATCCCATTAAATCCACTTTTTTGTTGGATATAAATCGCCATTTTCCTAGTGTTTTTCAAACGGGTGGCTCCACTTGTAGAATTTTTAAACATCTCAATCTCCCCTGGCCAAGTCCAGCAAGCTGAACCTCAGGTTTTAGAGGATGTGTCACAATCTGATCGACCGGATAGATATATCCCATAGTACTTGGAGCTATCAACTCACCAACTTCGCCATCATAAAATCAGCTAACAAAATCCTATGAAATCACCACGTTTCTTGGTAAAATATACCATTTTCCTATGGGTTTTCCACGGTTTTCCCATCGTTTTCCCATGGTTTTCCTATGGTTTCCAGGCGCGCGGCGCCGACCTGGCTGGCCAAGCGCTGGCAGAGCGTTTCCACGAAGCCGTCCGTGACGCCGACGCCACCTGGGCGGCGCCGCGGTGTATGGTACCCTCTGGTAATGGCTGTTACATAGTTATATCCCATGAACATTTAGTTATGTCTACTATATCCCACAGTTATTGGAGTTATAAACCAACTTAGCTGTCTGGTAATTTGTTACAGTTTGCAAACTGGAAAATGGCCATAGAAATAGTTGATTGACCCAGCTAGAAAATGGTGGTTTTCCATAGTTTTTTGTATGTTCACCAGAGGGTACTACTGAAGTTTATCAAGTATAATGTGGTTATTTCTACAAAGTGGGGCCCCCAAGATAGCTAAGTTGGTTTATAACTACAACTAGGGTTACAATGTTATATTATAAGCATTTACCATTAATTAAATAGGATATGTTTAGATTTACCATTATATAAATACCATATTATAGTAATAATGTAGTTGAAACAATGCCAAAAACCATCCCCCAGTTTTCACCATTTTTATAGGTGGTATGGTTACCATTCCCAAATATGTAGTTTATGGCATTGTTTTAACCACATTAAATGGTTATTTCTATAAAACAGTGACAACATCCCAAGATTGGTAATAGTATACAGATAAAGCCCGAAATGCCAGTTAACGTTTATGGTTATTTCTATGGGGTTATTTCACTGACTTATAGCTGGTATTTCAGGCCAAAGAGCCATAACTATCATAAAGTTATGGCCCGAAAAAAACAGAGTTATGAATGGAATTATAACTCCTATAACTAGGGTTAAATATCATTATAAACCCATTTATACTTGTTAAGGGCCAAAACTGTAAGGGATACACCCATTGATTTGGCCCGAAATACCAGTTATAAGTCACTGAAATAAGCCCATTTCATTTATGATAGACATAAACCCATTTATAATCATTTTTTCACTGGTGAGTGGTGAATGACCTTAACTGTATAGTGATAGAAACTAGAAGGCTCTCATTTAGTAAATTTAAGATCGTTTTTACGACGGAACTATAAATGATAGAAACTATAGAAGAATGATAGAACTATTGATTAGATTATATACCCAATCGAACATGATATATCAATACATTGCCTGGTATTGTAGAGCAGTATATTGTTGGCCTATTGTTAATTATTATAATATGTGGACATCATGATAGAAACCAGAAGAATAATAGTTGGGGATACTCCGGTTAAGACAAGAAACATGATAATTCCATAGATTGTATAATATGGGGGCTGAATGGGGTTGATATAGTTTTGACTATGTAACTATGAACACTCGTTGGGATTCCTATAATGTGCGTATGCAACCAAACATTGGGATACACGGGGAATATCAAGGTTATATAAGACCAACAATAACCCAGTATGGAAACCAGCTGGGACATTGTCCCGAAAACTCTCTGTTGGGTCAATTGCTGGTTCGAGTTGGAGTTCAAGACTTGGCATGGCTTGATTCAGGGGGCCCCAGGTTCCACATTGATTTTGAAATACTAGTACTCCATGTACTGCATGAGTTCTTTAAAAGTGAGGGCCGAGGCAATCACGCTCACATGTTTAGTGAGGACTTTGTGCCATTTACCACGCAAACAAATTTTGGTGTACCGCTCTTCCGCCGCACCACCAACAGATCCACCTGCCTCATCCATCTCACTCTCAGATGAGCTCGATGATGGGCACTCTGACGTCCGGAGACATGCAACTCTGATGATGGGCACTCTGACGTCGTCGACATCGATGAGACAGAGTTCCTGGTCCTTGTCTTCACCATTGCACCGACCATCCAGTCGAGTTTGCAGAATCCAAAAAGTACCAAAATGGGATCTGAAGGATGCATTAATTTGGCACCCTCTTTTTCCCCACCTGCCAGGTGAGGGTTGTTAGATTTTATGTCAGTTGCCTCCTCCTCCTCCTTCTCCTCCTCCTCCTCCTTCTCCTCCTCCGCCTCCTCCGCCTCCTCCTGCCTCGTCCTCCTCCTCCTCGTCCTCCGTGTCATCCTTGTCGTCCTTGTCGTCCTCGTCGTCCTCGTCGTCCTTGCTCAACTGCGATCCGCGATCCACAGTGTTCTCTGCCGGACCTCAACCACGACCACCCACGCCCAGTGTTCCCTGCCGGACCTCAACCACGACCATCCACGCCCAGTGTTCCCTGCCGGACCTCAACCACGACCATCCCCGCCCAGTGTCCCCTGCCGGACCTCAACCACGACCATCCACGCCCAGTGTTCCCCTGCCGCACCTCAACCGCCAGTATCCACGCCAAGTGTTCCCTGCCGGACCTCATGTAGGAAGATATGGGACAAAGAATGTGCAGAAGAAAGTTAGAACGAATGTCAGAAAGAATGTCAGAAGATATGCCAGAAGATATGCCAGATAGAATGCCAAATAGAATGCCAGATAGAATGCCAGAAGATATGTCAGAATATATGCCAGAAGATATGCCAGATAGAATGCCAGATAATATGCCAGAAGATATGCCGGATAGAATGCCAGAAGATTTGCCAGAAAATATGCCAGAAAATATGCCAGAAGATATGCCAGATAGATATGTCAGAAGATATGCCAGAAGATATGCCAGAAGATATGCCAGAAGATATGTCAGAATATATGCCAGAAGATATGTCAGATAGAATGCCAGAAGATATGTCAGAATACATGCCAGATAGAATGCCAGATTGAATGCCAGAAGATATGTCAGATAGAATGCCAGAAGATATGCCAGATAGAATGCCAGAAGATTTGCCAGATAGAATGCCAGAAGATATGCCAGAAGATATGCCAGATCATATGCCAGAAGATATGCCAGATAGAATGCCAAATAAAATGTCAGAAGATATGTCAGATAGACTGCCAGAAGATTTGCCAGTAAGAAAATGTATAAATGTCATGGTGGGGATCACACGAAGTAAAGTAATTTTATTTCGCTATGTCTTCATTAAAACAAAAAACGATGAAAAAATAAAAACCTTTCATCTGACTGAAAATACTGACTGACCCTAAGATGGTTCAGAAAGGGTCACCTTTCCGGGAGCCGAAATTTTTGCCTATCGGAAGCATCCCATATATTCATTGAGCAGCCATAATCATGTCAGTCATCTTTAATTATATAATATCATATAGCGGCATGTAGGTAGGTAAGCTGTAAATATATATATATACGGACATTGGTAATTAGTACTGCGCAAATACACAACCATAAATCTGGACATATAACAATCATTCACAAGCCTGAAACAATTCGATTTGGGGATGATTCCCCTTGATAGCCACCATGCCATTGACGCCGCAGAGAGGTCGTTCTAATTCATCCAGATCACTGGTTCGTGCAACCTTTTTTTATACAGGGGTTGGTAAATGTCCTAATTAAATATCACCCAACTATTGGGATATAAACTCCAACAAACACGTTTTTTTCAAGTGATGTGATTAAAATCCTCAAAACGGGACGTTGTCCAAATGTTATCTCATGATGCTCTCATACTCTATACTCTATACTCTATCCCCATATACCACCATTTTGATGCTTAAATGGTTAAAATCACCATTCACTACCCAGATCTCAGTCACCTTTTGATACCTCTTGTTCATCATGGATACCAAGAGCTCCGAATCGCTCAGAAAACCTCATTCAAGTGGTATTTGTCGCTGAACATTGCAGGTTTCAGTTCTAACTGGCTCAGTTATAACTTCAAATAAAGGTTATTACATACCATCTTGTTATTTAGCATAGCCATGGAAAATCCCTCATAAATGGAGGTTTTAATGGGAAATCATTTATAAATGGGCCATCTATACCATGGCTATGTTAAATAACCAGAGGGTAACCTTAGGCGAATCTTAGATACCATGATACCTGACCAAAAATGATCACAACTCGCTATAGCTGGTGATCCAGTACATTTTATCAATGGGAGATCTCCAGGATCCAATACATGGAGGTACGTGTTTACGTACCATATTTCTGGCCATATGAATTGTGGTGATATTCACTGAAATTTAGGCCTCAAAAATAGGCCAAAAATATATGGTAGGTACCTCCAATCAATCGGATCCTGGAGATCTCCCATTGATTTACCACGGATCGCAAAAGATGACCTAGTACTCTTCAGTACCTAACAAAGGTGGACCCAGTTTTGACATCATTAAAGGGCCAAGAGTCATGGCCCGAAAAACCAGTTATAAGTCAATGAAATAAATCCGTTTATGGAAAGTATAACTCCATATTGGCATCACCATTTATAGTGGTTAGTAGTGATTAATAGAGGTTAATGGTGAATACCAATAAATACCGTGGTTCATACTATGTTTAATGCAATGGTAAACCTACAACATGGTGCCCCATAGTTAGCTAAGTTTGTTTATAAGTCCAATAACTAGGGTTGATTAGGGGGTTATATCTGTAGTTAATGGCCATCATAACCAACAAACATCACTGGGGGGTACCACCTTGTACTAATAATGAGACCATTTTGGATTCTAAGGGATATTGTCTTTGGCCCTCCCACCTGGCGGATCTTGGTGAATGTTGGCCGCACAGCGAAACGCGGCCACGAGCCTAGCTCGGGGTGTAGCAACCCCAAAAGAAAACCATAGGAAAACCATGGGAAAACCATAGGAAAATCGTGATTTCACCAAGAAAAATGGTGAGTTCATAGGATTTATAGCTGATTCTGGTTCCAAAATCAGGGTTGCTCCCAACACCCCAGGTCCGTTTGGGTGGTAAATTTGGGCTGGAGAAACCCTGAAAATAGCGGGATAATATGTGGCAAAGTATGCGGTAAAATTGACGGTTCTGTATTTTTTGAGGGGTTATTGATTTTTATGTACAGTAGATTGCGGCGATAGCGATAAACATTGTTTCGGGTACACTGGGATATAAATGGTTATATGACTGGATAATATCTGGTGGAAGCCAAATATCGCATGGGGAATTGGGGATTTGAACCAACTGAGTTTGGGCATTTAAGGGCATTTCCAGCAGCAACAATTGTGCTTCCAAGCAACAAACACTGGGATGTCAACCATCGAAAATGGTGGTCTCAACCGGCAGCACTGGTTTCAGAAGAAAACCGATGGAGGTTAACCATGCGTTGTTCTGCAAAAAAATGTGTTGTCTCAAAACTTGCAACCCCCACCTCCCACAGTTAAAGCCATTTATCAAGTATAAATGGTTGTAAATAGTTTTAAATTTTCCATAAATTAGGGTAATTTCACTGACTAATAACTGGTATTTCGGGCCATAACTACATGGTTCATCTATCCGAGTGCCCGGATGCCTTGGGAAAGTAAATGGAGGTTGCGGGACCCAAAAAATCTTAGAGAAATCGAATTCTACGAATATTGTTTCTAGTGCTGTATCTTGTTTGATCTTTGTACAAGGTGGTGCCCCCCCAGTTATAAGTTAGTTTATAACCCCCATTAAGTATAGCTGTAGCTACCATAAACCGAAGTGAAATTGGAGTTATTTGCATCAACTTAGCTAACGAACTGGGGCACCACCTTGTAGGTGGTAGTCACACTCTGAAAATAGGATGCTTCACTACGAAATATCACCAACATCTCTGGTTTTTTTTTGGGCATCTTGGAGGCCGTAGTCTCCTCGTTCAGCTTGGGACTTTAACGTTACGAAAAGAAACGGCCCGTCTGGAGATGAATCCTGACTTACCCTCGCCATGGAAAATGACCCATTTATAGATGGTTTACCTATTAAAAATGGGTGGATCTTTCCATGGCTATGTTAAGTTAGTCATAACCAGATGGTACCTATGAACAAAATGGTGGCTGTCCGTAGCTTTCTTAGATTGAGGGTATGGTGCTGCGAACCCCTCCATCTCCGAGTTTCCAGACCCTTCAGAGGACAGTTCCTTCAGGGTTGCTGCGGCAGGCGCAGCCTGGCCGAGGATGACGTGGGAGACGTCTGTCAATGGCATATTTCAACTGACCCCCTACAAATGGTTTGTACAAGGGTGGTGGTGCCCCATAGTTTGCTAAGTCGCTTTATAACTAGGCTCAACTAGGGTTCATGGGGATGTACAAATATATATATATATATTATGTGTATATATATATGTATGCATGTGGGGGTTTCTTAAAATGGGGGATCCCTAAATCACCTTAAGTTTCATTACTAAAATGGATAAATGACTGGATTTTTTTTGGGTACCCCGATGGCTTAGGGAACTTACTGATGGGCCACCACCTTCTACCTGGGCTAGCTTTCATATCCTCCAGAACACTCAACCAAGATCATTGTAGCTTGTGGGTACAATGTGACAATACCTAAGTTGGTACAAATAACTCCAATAACAATGGTTTATGGCGTATTGTACTTATAACTTCAGTGAATGGGTTCAAAAAGGAAATTATAAACGCTGTCTTGCAACCAGAATTGAGGTGAATGCCTTAAAAGCCTTCAAACGAGCCAAGCCGAACTGGCCACCAATTTTGGAAGAAGAAAACTAGGGCGAAAAGTGGATTCAGTGGCAACGAAAGCGCTGCACAAGAGTTGCATGTCCCAGTTCCGGAAATAGGAAACCACGGACCCAGCCATATTTTGCAACAAGTTCAACCAAAAAGATAACCCAAGGGGTCTATCGCATCAAAGGGTTGGGACTGTCGCTCCGGCCTGTTTCTATGATGCCCGCCACCACCGGGGTTTTGAAACACTGCTCACTCGCTAAATTATATGAAGTCCCCCTTTACGTTGGATAAATTCTATGAATGGTTAATTTTGCTTTGGCTGTATATCATGGTCAATCTTGGATAGTCCACAAAAGATTGAAATCCTTAATCCTAACTGGCTAATATGTTCCATATTTCCATTCAGTTGGGAATAATAATCTCAACTGGCTAATATTTTTCAGAGGGGTTGAAACCACCAACCAGCTATTGATACCATCTAGTAAACTGTTGCTGGTTCTGGTTATGGTTACTTTTCCACTTATAGCAAAACACTAAAAGATTAAACTACCCAAGGTTGGGGATGAGTTACCCTCTGGTAATTTCTTACATAGCTATGGAAAATGGCAATAGAAATAGTTGATTTACCTATTATTTTAATGGTGATTTTCCATAGTTCTGTGAATTTACCAGAGGGTATCAAATATCCAATCTGGGCAAATTATAGTAATTCACTAACCTGAATTTTTCGGCCACCCATCTTCCCATGCGCCGGCCGTACCCCCGCAAGCAGAGCACGACCGGTCCAAAGTTCTCGACACCTGAGTGATGACCGCTTTGGTTCTGAGAGATGATCCAGCAATTGAGTCATTCAACGCCGCCACAAACGGTATGGTGCGCATCTTTGATTTCTGCGAACCTGTGTCAGTGAGCGCAAGAAGGTACTTGTACTGAAACTTCTCTGACAAAGCACTTCCACATACTACATATTCAGCGCGAACCCGCTTGGACATGGGTACGCTGAGTTGAGATGTCTTCGCTGCTTGCACAAGGATCTCCCTAGTTCCTTCACTTTCGCGTTCACGAAGCTTCTGGAGTCCTTTGTCCTTGCGATCTTGCTTAGACATCTTTGACTGAGGTTCCTCAGTCTTGGCCTCCTGCTTCTCAACTGGCCTCTTCTTCTCGGTCTCCTTCTTCGCATCCTTGAATCCGGAAACTCGAGCATTGCCAAATTGGAGCTTGGCCTTCTGCTTCACTTTCACAACTGGTTGCTCATCGCCCATTTTGGGATGTTTTCCCTATAAAACACCATGATTCCAGGGTTCGGGAGAACCGTGAGGTCGTTATAATTTGCCCAGATCCCATGATCCCCTCTGGTAAACTAACATAGCTATTGAAAATGGCCATTTATAGTTGATTTTCCCATTAAAAATGGTGATTTTCCATAGTTATGTTAGTTTACCAGAGGGTATCCAATCAAACATTCCTGGGGAACCCCTCGCGCTGCCCGCTGGGACCTGCCACAGCTCGGCCCGGCATGTCGCTTCCAACTTGGAGCCTGGAACTCAGTTTTGATGCTAAAAACTCATCATCATATATACATATATATATATATCCTTGTATTCACATACATATATAATATAATTATATATATATATAAAATAGATATTACCCATATGCTCCATGTATGGTATATTTACCTACAAAACTGGGTGATTTATGTTGGGCAAATGATAAACACTCCATACATGGAGCATATGAGATCATTATCATTGGTAAATTGGTAACCGCGTCAATAGCTCTACCAGGTCGTAAATTCAAATACTACTCCATTTCCAATGGTGGTTTAATAAAGCTACGGAAAATCAGCATTTTTAATAGGTGAATATAGGGATTCATCATCCGTAAACGGAAAAATATGTCTATACCATAGCTATTTTGTCTATTACCACAAGGTGTATCTCAAAGATACCACAGTTTTTTCCGCTGACAACAGAGTGGACAATCTCAGAAAAACCCTGTGGTTTTAATTGACGGAGATGTGGAGAATCCGTGCTTGAGGGATTCATGATCTACGCAATTACCCTCTGGTAAACTAACAGAAAGCTATTGAACATGGCCATAGAAATGGTTGATTTATCCATGAAAAATGTTTGTTTTCCATAGTTGTGTTAGTTTACCAGAGGGTATGTTCAATCTATTGTCAATTTATTTGAGGAAGTGGAACATAGAAAGTTTTAAAAGCAATGTAGCTGGGCTATGACATGGGAATAACAAATAACTATTTGTAACAACAATGGCCGACTCTCTCCAAACAAACATCACCAGAAAATACGAACCTTTGATAGCTGCACAAATTACATATTCCAAATGGGTTAGTCTACTCTTGCAGGATCATCGCACTTTCAAAGTTACTCATTTCTAGCTGGGTTACCATGGTAGTTACTAACCAGTTGTGGTTGGTGAGATGATTTGGGGTTTGCATCCCTTCATATTTCAACTGCCATCTGGTTATTTAACATAGCCATGGAAAATGGCCCATTTATAGATGGTTTACCTAAGAAAAATGGTGATTTTCCATGGCTATGTTAAATAACCAGATGGTATTTTGAAAATCTAACTTTTTGATGGGTGAAATAGCCATTTACCTGTTATTGCCAGGGTACATCCAAGCCCAAAAAAACAAGTAGAAAACATGGTCATCATATCCAACCCCAGCTATGTTGCAACCCCAGTTCCGGGCTGGGACCCACACTTAAATTGACAACTCTGCTTACATTAAAATTACCATGATGATCCATCGGTGCTGCACAAAGCAGTTCCTGTGGCAACGTTCACGGGTCGTATCTGTCACTGATGGACTTTGTCAGGATGGCAAGCCGACGCCGGCCCCGAGTCGCCCGAGTCTTATCGAATGCAAATGGCTGGGTGGGTTGAGGAATTTCTCCATGGCTGTGAAAACGCCGGTTTATACCTCCATGAAATATCAGCATTGTAGTATAGTTGATTGAGGCCACGTTTCCTTTGAAATATGATTGGATTTGCTTAAGAACCACCCAAAAATGGAAAACATATTCCCTATAGATTCCCCAAGTAGTGATTTTCATAAGAAAAAACACCTCATCGACTGAGCAAATGAGAGCTAGCTGGTTTTAGCAGCTATAAACCTCCATGAAAATCCCATTCATATTAAAAAAAATCGAAATTTTCCAAATTTCTTCCCATGAAATCCCCACCAAAACTTGCGATGGCGGCCTGCGAGCAGAGCCAAAGTCCGACACCAGGTTCCTGGCAAAAATGATTTTCAGATCAAGGTGGTGCCCCCCCAGTGATGTTTGTTGGTTTATAATCAATGGGAATTTCAGGATCCTAAAATAGAGGTACTGTACCATATTTCTGGCCATATTTTGTGGGGATATTCCCTTACATAGGCCTTATATAATATAGGCCTTATATATGGTAGGTACCTCCGATTTAGGTTCCTGAAATGGCCAGGGCCATTGGTATATAACCACCATCCACTATGAAAAGTATAGGTATATCGAACATAAACCCAAGTGAAATTGGAGTTATAAATATTTATAAATGCACCAACTTTGCGATTTAGCTCAGCACCACTTTGATATGATGGTGGTATCTGGGAACTATGGGAATCACTCAAAATATGATCATCAATGAGGATTCCCATACTATCATATCATACTATCAGATCCCCAGATATCATTGAGGATATGATAATGATATGATGGGTATCTGGGGATATTCTCCGGAGAATTCCCCCCAACAATAAACATCATTCCACGGTTCCGGAGAATAGTGAGGTTGTTATCATTCAGTGGGCATATGATCGTAAATTATGGGGTATCTTCATGAGTATTTTATGGGCTATCTTTCCATTATGGGTCAGGGGGTATCTCCGTAAAGACAAGGATATTGACTGATATTGTGAGGAATAAAAATACCAAGGGAAATTTATTTGTTTTACTAACCTGAAATAAAACTCACATCACTAGATCATATAGGCAAATCTTAAGAAAACAAAACATGTCACAGGTAATAAGGTGATGTGTTATTGATTGTTTAGAAGTTAAATTATGATTTTGGAACGCCTCCATGCTGTATAGAGATATCTATATTACCTGCATGGTGGGTTATTGGGGATTATTAAAACCTACAGCAGGGAGACTTATTAATACAAGTAGTATAAGGAGATGGGATAGAATGAATGATCACCTGTTGGAGTGGATCCATAGGGTATGAATTTGTGCGTTTCAACTATAGTTATCACGAAAAAAGGGTATCATTTTCATATAGGCTATGTCTTTTCATTGATTTTCCTAACATATATCCTAACATTAATTTTCATGGTTTAACATATATGTTTGTTATCCATATATGGATTTTCCAGTTTGGGTTTTCCATATATATGTTCTTTCTTTTCCCTTGCGTGATGTATTTTTTGTCCATGGTTCATCATGACTTGATGATGTCACGAGACCAACTGCAAGTTTTTGTGCTCTCGGAGCCGGGGCGAAGGTTTTTCGAAACTTTGTGGAAAATAGGTTCTTGTGCTATTTACACTCTAGATATGTACATATAACTATTTTTATATAGAGATATTGATATAGATATAGGTATAGAGAAATAAATAAATAAATAAATATATATATAGATATAGATATAAATATAAATATTAAAAGGGTAAGCAAAATAACTTAAACACTAGGAAACCATATGTTAAACACCTCACTCACACCCATAGAGGGCCACCACGCCCCAGGGCCTACATACATGCGTACATTCAAAAATACATACATACATACCTACCTACCTACATACCTACCTACCGACAGACATATAAATACATACAAAAATACATGCATTTAAATGTTTCTTGAGTTTTTTGAGTGAACGAGTATACATCTAAACCTTTATATGGCTATTTTGTCTTTGTAGATACTTGTAGGCATACATACCAAGGCACTTCTCTTCCTTTGAATCTACTGTGATATATTTGTTGATGTATATAGATAATATCACTTTGATTTTGCGCGAATACATATTTATATATACGTATACTGGCTCCTATCCTCTATAGATTGAAGCTGGGTCTTTGAGTCATAGAACGCAGTTGATTAGTTTGGATTGCGCTTCAAAGCCTGAATGTCCTATGTATGTACATAGTATTAGCTTGGGTTTCTCTATTGCATAGGCATGTTTGTTGCGTAGGCATGTTTGTTGCGTAGGCATGTTTGACCCTGATCCATTTTGGTTTTGATTTTGGGGCATTCCCTTATGTCAATAACCAGCTTACCATTCCTCAACCCTTGCAATTCTGAGTCTCCCTTTAAAAAAAACAAACTCAGAAAAACAAATGTCGGTACGGTCAAATGATTTTGTCGTCGCTGTATCTATGTTGGAGCCTTTCCTGAAGTCAAGAAAAACCGTTGACCATTTGTCAAACCCAAACCTTGCAATTCTGAGTGTCCCATTTTTAAAGGCAAAGTCAACTCAGAAAAACATCTAGGTATGAAATATCAAAAAGAAACAGCAATTTGCTGCCATAAACCAGAGTTATGGGAGTTATTTGCACCAACTTAGCTAACAAACTGGGGCACCACCTTGAAGGGTATATGTTTCCCGGAGAGATCCGAAGAGTACATGCCATATTTCCAACATTTTTAACAAAACCCACCGTTCAATAAATCGCCGCGGCGGTCAGATTTTTTCCAGAGGAAACGTCGGTCGGCACACGGCTTTCTTTTCGAGCAAACTGTGGATCCTATCTGGCTGGTGATTTCATGGTGATTTCATGGGAATATTTTATTTGGCAGATTCATGGGATATCTCCAAAAAAAGGGATGGATGGATAACAAGAAAACATATGATTTTCACAGCACCAGCCGAGGTGAGATTCAATACCTCAAAGTGTATCATGGAAGGCAGGAAGGCACGACGTCCGAGATCGGGAGGTCAAAGTTTCAACGGAAAAGCATACAATGTGGGACTCCGAAGGAGAGCTAAGTTGGTTTATAAAACATGAAATAACCTCCATTCACTATAGTTATATCTACCTGAAACCATAGTCAAACCATATGAAATTTAAGGATCTATTTAACACCCATATGCTCCACATATGGTATATTTACCTACATTTGGGTGATTTATGTTGAGCAAATGTTGGTAAATATTCCAGCACCATGAAGCATATGGGTAATTGTAACTATTATAACTACTATTTCACTATGGTTCATGGTGCTTCTATTAAAATGAATTAAAGTATTCATGGGGTTTACAAAGCAAGAAACATAACTGGGGGGGCCACATTGGAGTATTTACGATGTATTTACAATGAACTATAGGTGTTTCTTATACACAATTTACTGCAACCTCTGTGAATGTTGCTTTATAACTCGGTCAACTTGGGTGGTCCGGTTGGAAACATGTTATTATTATATTATACTATTTATTTTTCAAAACATGTTGGAATTATATCTACATAAATATTTTTTTTATTCTAACATGTTTTGAACAAATAAATGATATAATATATAAAAAAATATATATAATGAAATAATATAAAATAAAAGTATAATATAAAAAAATAGAACAAAAATAATACAATATTATGTAATATAACATAATAAAATAATAAACTAATAACACAATAATAATAATTATTATATATATAATTATATATATATAAATAATATATGATCACATCCCCTAATATTGAAGACCGTCTACGTGGACACCCAAATGAATCGATCCTTTGTGGCTCTAACGACTCTGATATCGGGGGTTCCACAAATAGATCCACCGCCACCAATGACTTACCATAATTGGATGGTATAAACCATCAACATATGGGTGGTCGATTATTTCTTTATTGACATTACTTGGAGGATCATTCCAGTGGTTCATAACCATATTTAAAACCCAATTATAGATGGAATTTAACCCTCTGGTTATGTAACATAGCGATGGAAAATGGCCCATTTATAGATGGTTTACCTATTAAAAATGGTGATTTTCCATGGCTATGTTCAATAACCAGATGGTATGTAACCCCACGAAATGGTGACTAAGTATATCGAAACAATGGAATTTACAACCCTTCTGGGGGTTTCCAAAAATGGAGGTACCTCAATAGCTGGTTGATTGATAATGGAAAATCCGATCTAGAAATGGATGATGACTGGGGTACCCCCATTTCAGGAAACCACCGTATTGAAGTCACAAACTTCGGGGTGAAGCCATTGGGAGACTCAAATTGGAACAGGTTCAGGTGCTTTTGTTTTGGACAGGAGAGTATGGTCTTCCAACCACTCTTCGGCAGGGATTTCGGATGATAACCTTTCTCAATCGGATGCGATTGGGGGTATGACCATCACTGGTTTTATCAACCCCAGTTTTGACCCACACTCTTCCGCAGGTAACCAGCAAACATGGGGGTGAAAAGATCAAACATGGAGATTGGATTTGTCTTAAAATACGCTGATTCAGTGGTTTCTCATGGTTTATCATGGTTTATCCTGATTTATCATGGTTTATCATGGTTTATCCTGGTTTATCATGGTTTATCACTGTTTATCATGGTTTACCAAATTTTCTCCCAATGAACATGGTAATCTTAAGTGGTTCCCAATGTCGCGATGCACTAAAAGTTGGCTACTTATTTTTCACCATCCTATGAAACTTGGGGGGGGGAGCGTCTGAAAACAAGCCAGAGTCATCCACAGTCCAAACGAAAGGTTTACTAGTAATATATGTCTAGGTTGATCCATTATTGAATAATGATAATCATTAATGATATAAACAAACCTAGGTTCAATACGATTATTAATGAATAATGAGAGGATTTTAGAAAAATAGCAGATTTAGGGCATTTCAATATTAATCCTCATAGTGTTTTTTTTGGGTGGGATTCATATTCCACCCCAAAAAAAACTATGATGATTAATGTTACTCAACAATATTAACCATTTAATTAATGTTAATCACTGTATTAATCATCAATTTTTAATAGTAAATTAGTGATGAAAATATTTCTACCATAGTTCCATTAATTAATCTATATCAACATATTTAATTAATATTGATCATAGTTCCATTAATTTCTGTTTAAACACATTGAACCATTATATAGTTTTGTTAATCACCATATGAAACAAATTTTGTTTTAGCATTCATCATAGTATATCAATCATCACTAAAGCAAAAATAACATTAATTAGATCTATATTATAGATAATGTATATATTAACATTAATTAATAGATAATTAGTGATGATCATATATTATAGATAATGATCTATGTTAACACTGGTGTTTTCATTGAACATTAAAAGAAAACTAGTCCCCAGCGGCCACGGCCGGAGTACTGAGACGATGGGATGAATGGATGGCTTCATCAAATTAAGGGACTAAACATGGCATATATTAAATGGCTTATACACGTACATATATAAATATATATGTGTATTATGAAAACATGTATATTATATATGTAAATTATCTATATGTAAATTATATATGTATATTATATATATATGTAAATTATATATATATATGTATATTATATATGTATATTATATATATATATGTAAATTATATATATATATATGTATATGATATATATAATGTACATATATATATGTACATATATGTGTATATGTGTACATATGTATATGTATATATGTATGAACATGTATGTATATACATATTTAAATGTACATGGTTTATGGTCATTCATACATGGTTTATGGTCATCCATGCCATGGGAATAAAAACATCGGAATCATGGGTTGATGAAATCCCCCTTTTTCATGGATGATCATCCCCCAACGAATGGGTATACTACGTTCCAACCTGGTTGGTGGTTGACATCCCCCTCTGAAAAATATGAGTTCGTCAGTTGGGATTTGATTATTCCCAACATATGGAAACATATAACTCATGTTCCAAACCACCAATCAGCAACTACCTTGACCATGTCACATATACTAACTATCCATTGATGGTGAGAAATAAAACACGAACTCAGCCAACAACATCAAATAACATTATCATCTAAAAAACACAATCACAATGTCAAAGAAAAAACTAGTCAATGTGTGATGGCAAACACGTATAAACGTACAATAAACTTATAATCTCATTTAAATTATATATATATGTATATATAAATATATGTGTGTATATATATAGAATTATCTATATTATATAACCTAAGTTGCAGAAGTTATTTCATCCCATTTGTAACTGTATCAAGCTCAATCAAGCACCGAACGTTCGAGATCAAACGAGTCATCCTGCCTCCAGCAACACTAAAATTCCAGGTGCATCACCGTTAAACAGCTGGCACTGGAATCGTCCCTTTGGGACCAAAGTCAGTGGGTTCTTTTTGGATCAAAAGATGGCACAGGTCATTGGATTTTGAACGTGATCCAACAAAAATCTGATGAAAACCAAGGATTCTTTATGGATGAACACAAGTTGGAAAATTGAACTGCTTAAACTTGAAGCAAATCTGGGTTTGAACCGAAACGTTGGGTTTTGTTTCTGTTCCAATGCCCAAAATAATCGTGGACTGAGTCAGGACTACCAAAAATGGTAGACATTGGACATCATAACCCTAGTAGATTCCCCAAATGGTGGGTTAGCCAATGGGACCATGATAAAACATCTTCAGCTATAACTTCAATGGGAATTTCAGGATCCTAAAATGGAGGTACTGTTCCATATAAGGCCATATTTTGCTGGGATATTCCCTTACATAGGCCTTATATATATGGTAGGTACCTCCAATTCAGGGTTCCTGAAATGGCCATTGATAACTGTAGGGTGTCCAAAGTTCGACCTCTTTTGACCGATACCCAGAACGCTGCGCAGTGCAGGTCTCTCGCATTGTGCTGGACAGGAGACCGGTAGCAGAGTCTTCGCCAAAAGGGCTGAGTTAGTTCACTGGTGAATTTTTCTTGGTTATAACCCATTATCATTCATTATCCTGTCATTATTCACAAAAATGATCATCAAATGAGGTTGCATTACTCTATTAGTTCACTGGGGATGTAATTGATATAATCCAGTGATTCATTACTTCAATAGGGGAATATACCAGCTTCACCCCGTGCCA
Source organism: Cladocopium goreaui (assembly GCA_947184155.2). Lineage (NCBI taxonomy): Eukaryota > Dinophyceae > Suessiales > Symbiodiniaceae > Cladocopium > Cladocopium goreaui. Next base: position 487,296 of record CAMXCT020000258.1, on the reverse strand, counting down.
TGAAGATCATCAAAACAAGTGGTTCCACGAACTCCATAGGCCATCTAAGCATACTGACGTCATGTGATGAACCACATGCGAACCATGGTGCTGGAATATTTACCAGCAGTTGCCCCAAAAATCACCCAAATGTAGGTAAATAATGGTAAATATACCATACATGGAGCGGGTGATAGTGAGTTGGTGAAAAATGTTTTATAAAGTCATATAAAGTCCAAAGACACACAAGATATCACAAGATGTTGTCCGACGGTGGTTCCCGATGGCCCCCGAATCGATGTTGAAAAATCCCGGGGACCACAGATGTCATGTGTCTTTTCAAAGTTGTTTAGTGAATGTTTGCCATATTCTAGATCCCGCGTGTACCGCATTAGTAAAATATTTATGCCATACATCATTGGTATTTTCAGGATCCCGAAATGGAGGTACTGTACCATATAAGGCCATATGTTGTGGGGATATTCCCTTACATAGGACGCGGCCTTACATAGGCATTATATATGGTGGGATATGGTAGGTACCTCCAACTCAGGTTCCTGAAATGACCATTGAATATATGATGATATGCTATTGATATACCATATGTTCAAAATGTTTCAATCACTTTTGAGGTGCTGACCAGACCCAACTACCCATATGATGCATTTTGGGACCTCTAAGTCGTCTGAAACTCTCCATGCTTGTCAAAAGAGACTATGGGAAACGACAAAATACATAATAGCTATATATATATATATATAAATTGTATATAACATATATATATGTATTGTAATAAAGTAATACATAGATATAATTTAAAATAATATATATATATATATATGATACAGTATTCATAATATAATATAAATAAAATACAATATATGAAAAATAATATATATATAAGCCGCACATCCTATTGCACCTTTTATACATATATATATATAATAAAGAATATAATATATAATATTATATATAAAAAAAAATAGTATAATACACTAAAAATAAAATAAATAATATAATATAATATTAAATAAACAATATTTAAAAAGATATAAAATCACATAATATAACATGATTCAAAATAATACACTAGGAAATAATATAATAAATAAATATAAATATATACACTATAAAATTTTAATGTTTAATATATATTTCAAAAATATCCAATAAAACTAAAAAAATATTAAACAAACAATGATATATAACATATAAAATATGATAAATAATATAAAAAATATATAAGGTATAATATTTAGTATATGAGATAAAATATAACATATATAAGGTATGATATATAACATATAATATATAATATATATATAAGAGCCAAATTCCTTGAACAACACATTGAATATGAGAACCTGGGAGATTACCTAATGTTAATCTTCTTGGGTCTGGTATCACAACAGACCATTTTATTTACAAAAAAAAGCAACGTTGTAATAAACGCTGTGTGGCATTGAAAAGGAACTAACCATTGATGTGCAATATAGTTCATTATATTTCCTATTTGTTTTCAGATATTGTTGTCAAGTTAAAACCAAAATGCAACAAACAGATTCGCTCTAGTATCTTTCAAAGAAGTGCATAGAGAAAGCCACCGGGAACCACCCGAAACATCCAGATCTTCCCGTGTGAACATATTTGTACAGTGATACACCCTCTGGTAATTTGACATAGGTATTGACATCGTAAAATTAATTTTCAATAGCTATGTCAGATTACTGGGGAGCAAAAACAAAAAAACGGGAACCTCTAACAAAGTTCACTACCGTCTATGGTAGATAAACAGTAGATAATAGTTGTATGGATGGACTGTAATTATTTGTTTTTCTCGTGTTGGATTCCCTAAATGGTAGATTCACTCACACATGGGAAAAAAAACATATCAGTTTCCTTTCACCAGGGTTTATGGTAAACTTACGTAACCATACTTATAGTTTTGTTTCCGAACATTTCGCTGGGGGTCAACGTTGTATTCGGTAACTAATGGGAACGGATTCGGTCACTAATCTTCGGGAACTTATCTTCCGAAACTTATTTTCAGGCACTAACAGGGATATCTTCAGTAACTTATCTTTGGAAACTTATAAAACTGTATTCGGGAACTTATTGTAGCCCTGATATTCGCGAACTTATATTCTGTAACTAATGAAAACAATCTTCGGTCACTTATCTTCCGTAACTTATATTCAGAAACATATATTCTGTAACTAATGAAAACAATCTTCGGTCACTGATCTTCCGTAACTTATCTTCAGAAACTTATATTCGGTAACTCATGAAAACAATATGTGCTAACTTATCTTCCGTAACTTATCTTCAGAAACAGAAACTTATATGCAGTAACTAAGGAAGACATCTTTGGAGACTTATCTTGGAAATGTACAGAACTGTTGTCTCAAACTTAAATTCGGAACGAGGCTGTGAGTTGAGGAATACTATTGCATGTAAGGCGTTAGGGGTGGATTTTTTTAAAAATGACTTAGGACCGTGAGAAGAACTCTATGTAAGAGGAGGCTTCTGAATTGATGAATACTATTGCATGTAGGGCTTTAGGGGGGGCAAGTTTAAAAATGACTTAGGATCGTGAGAAGAACTCTATGTAAGAGGAGGCTTCTGAATTGAGGAGTATTATTGCATGTAGGGCCTTGGGGGGGGAAGTTCTAAAAATGACTGACAATCTTCGGGAAACCAGTGGCTGAATCCGAAAGTATTCGTTCTCGAATCCTCACGCGTTCGTGCTGGAAGATTTGTGCTTGAATCTGGTCACAAAAGTTCTGGAAGATTGGCCTTTCGTGCTTGAAGATATGTGGCTGAAACCTACAGTATTTGTTCTTGAATCCGATCATATTTGTGCTGGAAGATTTGTGCTTAAATCTGCACGCAAAAGTTCTCGAATACTATCTATTCGTGCTTGAAGATTCGTGGCTGAATCCGAGCACGTTCGTGGCGGAATCCTGGGACATTCGTGGCAGAAGCTTAAGTGGCTGCATCCGATACGTTCTTGAATCGAAATTTGTTCTTTCGCTGGGGAGCGGCTACACCTTGTAACCTATTTTAAGACCAACCCAAACGAAACAATAAGCCGTGGGGTCGGCTGATTACCATTCATGTAATTTGCCTTGTGTCTCAAGGGGTTCTTCAAGACACTCCAAGCTCCGCGTTTCCCCAGCGCTTATACAACATGCGAACACCGGACGTCTTTTGACAGTGGCGGAGTCAAAGTTGATGAGGCTAACCAATGGGAGCAACAACTACAGTTCTGGCCCTTAACAGGTATAATAACTAGTTTTTAACGATATATATATATATATAATTCCACGGCCATAGAACTGTAGGATTCACATCGGGAGATCTTCGTTCATAAGTTTGCGAGCAAAGATCTGCTGTTTTTTGTTGAATCAAACCACTGACGCGGTTACCAATTTACCAATGATAATGATCCCATTTGATCCATGTATGGAATATTTACCAACATTTGCCATACAAATCACCCAAATGTAGGTAAATATACCATACATGGAACATATGGGGATGATAACATATTGCAACTTAAACAATCCAGGATGTATAATATGAAAATCATATGTTGATATTCCACCCTATTCCCACCATAAAATTGTCCCCTGTGGTTGGTTTCTCTTAGTGTTTTGAGAAGATCTTGCCTGTACCTTTTGGCAATCTGTCACAACTAATGCTGTGGAAAATAACCACCAATTGTTTCATAGATACCCTCTTATAAACTAGCATAGTTTTGGAAAATCACCAATTTCAATAGACAAATCGACTATAATTTTTTAAATCACCATGTTCAATAGCTATATTAAACTACCAGAGGGGAAGTCATCTCTATATGGACGATGTTCCATAGCTATGTTGGTTTGCTGGAGGGTCATGGATCTTCTGAGAACACCGCGGGCTGACTCAGCTACTGTCTTGATATTGCCGCTGAATCTGGTTGTGGTTCCGACACAGACTTGAGATCTGTCAACCAACAACAGTATCCCGGAAAAGAAATTCCCTATCCATCCTATCCCATATGCTCCATGGCAAATATTTCCCATTGGGATTGGGGGTAAATGTTGATCAATATTCCAGCACCATGGAGCCATAGCTGGTTAACATCATCTACTTCACCTTGGATCATGGTCTTCCCCCGGGGCTTGCTATTGTCGATGACCAAGACCTTAAAATCCAATGCGTCCAAACGATGATCACGACTTAATGAATTTTAATTTAAACCGTGAAAAATAACCAACTTTCCGTGCCATGAACTACTGCTTGGTAAACAGGTATCTCGTTACTTGCGGATTATAATGGTCAATGATCCCACTCCATCTAGACTATCCAAAAAATCATCCACAAGATGTCCTTCAATACCTCTGTATCAGTTCCTCAACCTTTAAGATGTTCAAAGTTCAAACATTTTTATTTCAGTGTTTAGTGTTTTGTACGCCACTGATACTGTGACCCCAATAGCTGTTCTAACCATAATATCCGTCTTTAAAGATCACTCATCTGCCAGGTAGCTGTCAGATATGTAGCCATCCCCAGAGATCGTTCAAAAATCACCTTGGTTCCCTATCTCAGAGGGAACTGGAAGCACTGGAAGCTTAGTTTTTTTTTCCCACCTGTCAGGTGAGGGTTGTTGGATATTATGTCAATGTCAGCTGGCCTCCTCCTTCTCCTGCTTCACCTCCTGCTCCGGACATCAACTGCAAGCGCGAGATCACAGCGGTCCCTGCCAGACCCGAACAGCAATAGCAAACCCAAGATCAGAGTGCTCCCCGCCGGACCTCAACTGCAAGCGCGAGATCGCAGCGGTCCCTGCCAGACCCGAACAGCAAACCCAAGATCAGAGTGCTCCCCGACGGACATCAACTGCAAGCGCAAGATCGCAGCGGTCCCTGCCAGATGTCAGAACAAATGCCAGAAAGAATGCCAGAATGAATGCCTGAAAAGATGCCAGATAAAATGCCAAAAAGAATGTCAGAATATATGCCAGAAAGTATGTCAAAATAGATACCAGATAGAATGTCAAAGTATATGCCAGAAAGAATGTCAGATATTGTCAGATAGAATGTCAGAATAAATATGCCATATATACTTCCAAATGGTATGTCAGAATAGTGGTTCAGGTTGGGGATCACTCGAAGAAAGTGATTTTTTTCCTTCAAGCTCACTTCCAACCAGGTAACCACCATCCAGTTTCAGGCGGGATCAGCTATCGCAGCTACCGGGATCATTCTAACGTGTCACTGACGACGTGGTTTGGTCACTGCGAGTTCCTTGCGGGACCACCAGCAAGAAACCCCTTTTTGTGGGAAATCCCCCAACTCAATGGAGGCTGTTTTGACCCGAAATACCAGTTATAAGTCAGTGAAATAGCCCAATTTATAGAAAGTATAACCCCTGGTTGGTGGTGCCATAACCATCTTGAAAAATATGAAAGTCAATGGGAAGGATGACATCCCCAGCATATGATGGAAAATAACAGCCATGTTCCAAACCACCAACCATATTATATATATATATACACATGTATGTATGTCTGTCTATAATTATGTATATATAGGCTATCCAAAAATGGTGGATATCACATATATCACCCAGTTATGACGATTTTTGCGAACCATTTGCATCAGAACTATAATACGCAGCTACCCGGCTGGGACGAGTCCATGATTCATGCAACAAATCCCGTGGGGAATGCGCTAATCAAAAGATCAGACCAGTATAGGAAAACAAGATATTTCAAGTTCACAATGTAGCTGGGAATCAGGAATAAATTGAATAAATATATCATGTTGGATGTTAAATACCCTATTTAGATCCATTTCATGAGTCTACACAACGATTAGATCAAATACCAAGCAATACAGCTTGTTTTTTTGGGGGGAGGAATTTCCTGATCAGGTTTGGTCAAATGGTTTTGCCAAGATTTGGGGCATGTTCGTGACCACGAAACACGGTTGCCGATGTATAGAGCTGATTGTTGGATGTCGTCGGCGTTGTAGCCATACTGAGTCTGAGCTGTTTTGGGGACTAGAATGGACTACAGCTCTGGCCATTATCAGTTGCTGTACAGAAATAGGAATTATAACTCCACTATTGTTGTAATTATATCACTTGAATAAAGTGACTTAGCCACTTCTTACTCTTAAGGGCTACAGCTGTAGACTTGTTGACCGTTTCTCCCACTAAGACGTTGGCTTTAAGCAGATCAACAACCATTGCTACAATGTGGAGCCGCCGTGATGTTTGTGCTTTATAAACCCCATTAAGTATACAGTTATAAGTTTTAAGTACCATAAACATCCATAAACCATACTTATAAAACCAGTTATTGGATTTATTATAAACCAACTTAGAAATACTTAGAAATCGTTTTGCGGCCTTACATTATAGAATTCCTACTAGCCGAATGCGGTATCTTCGCAGCAACAATTGAATTTCGTACAGTAAATATGATTCAGCATGATACTCTACCATAGATGATCGGCACAACAGTGTGGACAAACAGCAATGCGAACCTCTGATCCTTTCCGCTTGAAATATGAGGTCATAAGCAATCACCAAACCATGTGTTTTCCCCTGGTATCAAATACCCCCCACTAGAAACACCTTCTGAATTGGATCTAATTATTCATGCCAGGGACTCATTTTTGAAGGGATTTGACAGAATATTAGTTACCATAATTTCAGCTTCAACCCACGCTTGCCATCCATGAATTCTTATAAATAAATCTGTTCACATCCCGCTGGTGATTTGGTTACCGGAGGGTAGCGGAAAAAAACGTGACTTTGTTCAATGATGATCCCAGCTATAATATAAACCTTCATAGCTAGGCGTCGGAATTTCCAAGCGGCCCGTCATGTATATATAATGACACCGAAAGGTATTAACACATATTCCATTAACATTGATATCCCATTATCTCTCATTAATACTCCACTGATGTTTCATTGTATTTAATTTAATTATGTCCGAGTTATATCTCCTATGCAACCATTAATATTTGTACCCGAAATAGCAATGATTTGTTTATGATTATTTTGATGGGTTGTTCCATAAATAGGGTTAAAACTGACAAACATAACTGGTATTTAGGGCCAGCTATAAATCCCATTAACCTATATCTATATAACGGTTTGCCATGGAAAATCATCATTTTCAATAACGGTAAATTATCATGTTTATAATCTATAAACGGACCATTTTCCATCTATACCATAGCTATGATAAATAACCAGAGGGTACCCTCTGGTAAACTATAACCGTTTGCTAATGAACATGACCATAGAAATAGTTGATTTACCCATTAAACATGGTGATGTTCCACACCCATATGCTCCATGGTGCTGGAATATTTAATTACAACATTTGCTCAACATAAATTTCATAAATCACTCAGTTATGTAGGTAAATATACCAGCATCATGGAGCATATTCAATGGCCGTTCTAGGAACCTAAATTGGAGGTACCTGCCATATATAAGGCCTATGTAAGGGAATATTCCCACAAAATATGGCCTTATATGGTGCAGTACCTCCATTTTAGGATCCTGGAATTCCCATTGACATATGGGATAGTTATGTTAAATATCCAGAGGGTATACATTCCCATGTTCCAATGCTGTTCCTCAACACTTTTCTGATCCATAGGGAGGATCGGTCACACATTTTTTCGAAGTGCGACGACCTAACGGAAGAACATAGGAAACTATGAGGAGTTCATATGATTGATGGGATTTACCCCTGGTAAACATATATACAAAAAAACATGGATAATCACCATTTTATACCTGGGTAAATCAATTATAAATGGTAATTTTCAATAGCCATGTTAGTTTACCAGAGGGTATCGTTGCGTATGGCCCTTAAGAGTTCCAAATGGGATGAATTGTAAATCCCGCAACTGCATTTATGTATAACATATATATATATACATGCATGCATACATACATACATGTCAGTTAAATGCGGCTTTCTGAAACACTTATAACTGTTAAGGGCTACATCTGTAGCTACCCCATGGTCCAAAAACTGGATCATTAGTTCGATCCGATTTTACGTTACCCTCTGGTAAATTAATATACAGTAGACCCTGAAAATAGCCTAGTTTTAATGGAAACTAATCTTCCAACCCATATCTGCCAGGGTCTATGTTAATTTACCAGAGGGTAGTGGACCCAAATATGGGCTAGTGCAAAATCCCCATTCCATCCATTGCTTTCTTCTAGTTCCGGTGAACATATTTAGAGCTATCGCCGAATCGCCCATATGGTTATAAATCAACATTTAATACGCCAAAAATTAGATTCTTACCCTTTGGTAAACTAACATGACTATGGAAAATCACCATTTTTAATGGGTAAATCAACTATAAATGGGCAATTTTCAATAGCTATGTTAGTTTACCGGAGGGTAATACTAAAAATATCCTAAAATCGGTGGTCCTTTCAAGGGATTGAATTTTGGCCCATCCCCAGATTAAAAGTTGATTTTTGCATTGAAAAATGCCACTTTGATCGTTGGTTTTGGGATTAATTTGATGATTTTCCAACTTATCAGAGAATTTTCCCCGTACAATGTGGGCCCCCTGGATAGGTAAGCTGGTGTACAACTCCAATAACTATGGTTCACATGGTACTTGGACTACAGCTCATGGGTTTTATAGGGCAACAAACATTGTACTCCATGCTACTCTAAGAATGGATTGGGAGTTTGATCCCCTTTTACCAGGTGAGTAGAGCCCAATATGGGTTTGTCTGAAAATCCACTGGTGGAACTGTGGAACTCATCATTTTCTCATGATAGCTGTCTGGGGGGTATCCCCCCTTTTGGTTCGGAGAATAGTGTACCCCTAAACCCAATGGTGAATCATCGTGTTCCCATATTTTCAGATATTTTCACAAAGAAAAATGGCGGTAGTTTGGGCCAGACACACCCGTACAGGGTGGGGCCCCCAGGATAGCGTTCAGTTGCCTGAAAAGTGGCTGAATTCTATGGTTTATGGTGGATATCACTGTAGTTAATGGGTGTTATTTCATGGTTTATAAACCAACTTATAACTGGGGGGGGCCATCCCTTACTGGTGCTAAACGTCGGGAATAGATGGGAATGGGGGTTGCTGGGATTATTATTACTAGTGATTATGGATCATTCCCTTATTCCCTACTAAGCACCAGTAAGTCTAAGTCAAATGCATACCTGGTTGGTGGTTTGGAACCATGGAATTTTATGCTTTTCCCATCATATTGGGAATGTCATCATCCCAACTGACTTTAACTCCATCATTTTTCAGAGGGGTAGGTCAACCACCAACCAGATATATGTTATTTTAATATGGTTGATTATTGATTACCATAGATTTACCATAGATTTACCATAGATTTACCATAGATTTACCATAGATCAACCACCAACCACTTTTTTTCTCCCACTGCTCAGCGCACTGCTCCAAGGTGCTGGACCTATGGACACTGCTGGATTGCATCGATTCCGACCTATTCCTGCGAGCGGAAGCACCAGCGAGTTGTCACCATGCAGTTGCCCTGAAAACGGTGATAACTGCCTCCCCACCAGAAAACCTCAACCTAAAGTGATATTGTCAAAAGTATATATTGTATATATTTATATGATGTATATATATATATATATGATATTTTTTCACCTTAGTTACAGGAGTTAGTTCATCCCATTTATAAGTGTTTTTTGGGCCATAACTGTGGTGGATGCAGGGGACGAGATCAAATTCTCACCGAGAAGGACAATGTTGCAGGAAAACCCTCATTGTCCAAGGAGAAACAGTATGGCTTCCAGTAGATTTCCCTTAAACAAACCAGTACAAACCTATGATTGCTTGCTCACAATATATATGTATATATATATATATGTGATTATAGATCGTGCGTTGGCCCCCCAAGTACGTTTCGATACAGTTATATAGATGGGTGAACATAAACCATGAAACATAAGTGGTTTCGGGGGGTCAGGTCTTTGCCCTGCAAAAGATTGACTTTTCCAGCTGCATATCTTTCCACCTTTACAAATTATTAAAATATGGTGGTTTCCTAAAATAGGGGTACCCCTACTTATCATCCATTTTAGTAGGATGTTCCATGAAATAAACCATCCATTTTGGGACACCCATTTATGGAAATCCCCAAATGATAGTACAAATCCAAAGTCTGATTTTTGCGCTGGCGTATCAAAGTTTGCAGGTCATCAATCACGGAATCCCTCGAAAAAAAACTAGGGTAAGACCTTTTTCAACACCAACAACGTATTTGGGCACTGCCCTGCAGATTCGATTATCTTTCAGCTGGCTATCATCTTCCCCCCTTTGATGAGCACGGATTTTTTTACCCGACCCAACCGGCCCAAAAATAATCAGAGTCAACACCCAAGCAGGGTTTCTGGGGAGCAATGGTACCTATTTCGAGGTGGGGTTGACTGAACATCACATATCACAAAACATGACGGCTAAATTACCCTGTGGCAATCAAAAAATGGCAATCTGGGAACTCCCCGAACTAAATAGAGGTTTATAGCTGGGAAAATCATCTCTAAAGGATTTTCCAGCCAGCGACGTTTGTTTACCAGACGGTATCGTGTTTACCCATCCTCCAAAGTTCGGACCCGTATATCATGATATACATGCTTTCAAGATTTTTGTATTAATCCACCATCAACACGGCCATGAAATACGCACTGTCGCTCTATACCACCATGACATATCCCATTGTCCCATCTAATCACCATTTTGGGTGAACTACTTATCTTGGAGGTGAACTACTTATCTTGGATTAGCATTTTTTTGTAGCGCCAATCCGCACACACACCCAGCTGCTACCCCCCATGATTTCCCATAATTCTATCCAACGAGCCATATACAATGGTTGGAAGCAGGCAAGTTTCAATCCATGCGAATGTTTTTGAGGTCGCATCATGCTGTAGAACTCCTGAAAGTCCTCAAATGGCGAAGCTGAGGACGGATGGATAACCGTTGGGTATTCCAATATATATATACATGTATATACATGTATATCTACCATAGTTAGACTGTTGCTCCCCCGTCTTTCTCATCTAACCGCCCACATTATTATACAAGCAAATTCTATAGGGTTAATACCAAAAACAGGGGAGCAGCACCTCATAGAAATCAATAACACAAATCAGAACAACAAACAACAAAAAGAAAAAACAAAACAACATAAGCAATACAATAGATTATAAAATAGTCTATACCATAAATCATAACAACAATAACAAAATCAAAACAACCTACTACAAACAAAATACAAACAAAAACATAACAACAAAACAACAATAACAAAATCCTAACAACCCACTATTAATTAATAAAACCAATAACATAAACCATAACAACCTCATCATATCAACCCATCTCATCCGTCTCATCCGTAAAAAAATATACAATATAATAATCATAATTGTATTGAATAATTTTTATCAAAGCATATACAAATATACATCATCTTACCTTATCTATTTCATGTGTTATTGCTAGAAATCATAATTGCTAGAAATAGTCCTAGAAAATAATTGCAACATAAATTTAATAGAATTATTTTATCAAATTTATGGGGATAATCAACATAATTTTCATAATCATTTATTATGAAGATTATGGGATTAATTACCACAGTCTGCCCCTATAGGGGAAGCTTCAACCCCCAGCCAATATACTATCCCAACCCCCAGCATACATACCAGCATACATACAAACTAGCATATCACAACAGCATCACATCTTTCTCAATCTCAAATCTCTTTAATTACCGCAATTACTATGCCCACCACCCTTCATGAACTTGTTGATGACCATGTCTTCTTAACCTCAGCGCAATGTAAATGGCACAGCAATCCAAACTTTTGGGGCGAAATGGCGTGAAAAACGTGCGGGTCCATACTTGTTCGTGCCGGTCTTCTCAAGTGCTTGGGAGCCTTTGCCTTTCTATCAGACATGAATGAGCTGAATGTCAAGCTTATGAAGGCTCACTGGCATGAATGCGCTATTGAAACACATTGAAACACTGTCCTATTCCTACTTGACACCCTCAAACCTTCCCACGTACCTTTTCAATAGCATCTGCAATCATCTGCAGCATTGTTTTGCAACTCGCCCTGTTGGCGCAGGAAGCTCTCAAGGTGTCTCTACAGCGGCTTCATATTTTCACAATTTTTCCTGTCCTGTTGGAATTTGGCAAAACACTGTAGTGGACACCAGAAGTCCATGCCGCACTTTTCGTTGCATGCCTTATGGACTGTAGAAACATAAGCTTTGCAATCATCAGCATTTTCCCGGCATGCAGTAGTGATGCATGAGACAAGCGTGTCAAAACACTCGCCCCCGCTCTGGTTTGCGCAACTCGAGAGGCAAGACAGCAGCGGCAAGTGCAAACTGTCATCCATGTAGAGTTTGGAGGTTCCAAGCATTTAACAAGCCCGTCGGGGTCCCCCTGCTCGGTGCTGTTGTCTCCGGCAACTGCAACGCTCAATGCAATGATGAGGCGAGCGAACAAAACAGCGTTGAGCGCCATGGCAACGCCGACGCCCTGAGTGAAAATGTGTCCCCAACTGGTTTGAGGCAACACCTGTACAAACAGCTACGGAACAACATAAAAGATCCGGAAAAATAACGCCGAATTCCTAGCCGTAGCTTTCAAACTGAGAATGTCATAGAATGTCATAGATGCTCAAATTGAAACAAATTCCATGGTCAAGCTGTCCAAGAAGGCAAATTCACAGCTTCAAACCTGCGACTGACATGTTCCCAGCACCTGAGCGTCCCGACAGCAGGATGAAGAGGATATTGATGACGAAGCCATGTCGGGGCAGAAGGGAAAAACAGAAAAACAACTGAAGGACAAAACACAAACCAAAAGAGCACATCAAATCAATCATCTCAGGACTCAGGGTTTCATCAACAGGGAAAAGTGCTTATAAGGCTGTCTAAATACACTAAATCTTTAAAAGTTCATGCCTCATCAACAATCTTGGGTAATCAGTTAATTTGTAATATTGTTGGTTCAACTTTTCTGCAACCTCTTGCACAACATAATAACCTTTTAGCCAGTGGGAAGTTCTTTCTTTCTCTGTAATTGCTTTCTTTCTCATTATCTTTACTTTGTCTCCCACCTCTAATGTTGGGTATATTCTTTCTTTCTTTGCCTTTGATGCTACATTCAGCATTGCCCTAAATTCATTTTTCTCCTTCCTTGCTTGATTAGGTGTCATACCTGTGGCGGAGTGTTTCATCTTATCATTATATGTGAGCATAATTTCTAAATTGTAGTCTGTCCACTGTATATTCTGCTTTTCAGCTTTTTCATCAGCTTCAACTCTTTTGAAAAGCATATCCTTATACGTTTTTATGAAACGCTCAGCAAAAGCGGGATGACCTCTTGTTCTATACAACTCAATACCTTCACCTTCCACATAATTTTTAAAGTCTTCACCTGCTATGGCACGTTCATCATCAGTGTAAATTATTTTACTTTTCTTACCCATTTTCTTTAATGCCTCTTTAGTTGCCTCAAGGACATCCTCACCATTTTTTGTTTTAATTGGAACTACCACCGCAAACTTGCTTAAAACATCAATACACACTAACCCACCTCTATATTTTTGTTCTTCATCAAAATCATAATAACCCACAAAGAACAAATCTATCTGGAACGTGTGAAAATTATGTGGTGCTATGAAGGAATTATGACCTCTTGGCTTTGCTTTTATTTCTACATTCTTTTTAAAGAATTGTTCAACATCTGACATTTTTATTGTCGGTTCTTTCTCTCTGGCATCTTTTAAAGTAGTAGCCTTGCTTCCATAGCCACTTCTATCAAAATAAATATCACTAATAATCTTCTGCTTATTATCAGCCATTATATTTATAATGATATTTTATTTGAAAAAGCGCAATTACAAGACACACAATAACCTTTACAATTATCTTTAAAGTGAGCTTCACAACAATTAACTCTTTGACAGGTTATATTTGATGAAATCCTGCCATCTTCAAAATCTATCACCAACGGTTCATTACAATTCTCACACTGGGTATTCATCAGGTTCATCAAAAAATCTACATCAACATAATCATTTCCTTCTACATTTCTACCTGCTTTCTTGTCTTGCTCAATGTAATTTAAAACCTTTCTCTCAAAATACTGCTCTACTATCCTTTTAGATTTACTTTCTTCACCTTCATTATATTTGAAAAACTTAACTCTATTGAAATCAGTAGCCCTTGTGATACTTGTAAAAAACCAATTCTTACTAACATACCATTCATTCCAATCATATATGACTATATCACCATCAACGCTACAACCTTGCTTTGAATGTGCGGTGTAGCAGTAAGCATATATAAAATGGTTTCTCAACAATTCTATTTTTATGTTTTGCTTCTCATTTGTTGCCACATTTTGTAAAACAACAATATCCCCAGCGATATTTGAAATCCTAAATTTAAAATTAACATTAAATCTTGTGCCCATAGTCTTGATATATTTTCGCCATATAACTTCCTCACCAATAACATATTCTTCAGTTATATTTTTCATTTCTCTGATTTTGCTTGACACCATTTTACAGGTGTTATTCGTATAAGCAATATTATTATCATACATTTCTATCTTGTCAGTCCATTTGAAATAGTTATCAATGATTTCTCTAAAAGGTGTGCCTTCAAAAATCATTCTTTTGACATCTCTTAATTTGTGTCTATCTTCTTCAGTCTTCAATCTCTTACATTCATATAGCATAATATTATTTTCAAAAATCAAATTAATACAATGATTAGCATATTTCTCAAATGACATTACATTGCTTACCCTCTCTGGGTTTTTCAACTGGTTAGTGTCTCCAGTTGCCACTATTATTTTATCAGGGTTGTTCTTACAGAAGTCCCATATTAAAGCCCACTTGCCTACATTATGAAAATATATCTCATCAAACACTATGACATCATAAACTGAATAATCAAACTTTGTAAGCCTCTCATCTCCAAAAGAAATACTAAAAAACTTATTGATGGTCGCCCATTCACAACCGCATTGTTGTCCTAACTCATTGCTATGAACAACAAACAACACTTTGTAGTTTCTATTTTTCAAATGCTTACATATATAACTCTTGCCTGAACCTGCGAACTCTGCCCTAATCATCAGCCTCCTATTGGTCATAATATGCTTATCTATGATTTCATCAGTGTTCCATTCATCCTTGACATCACCTGTGTTATTTTCATATTCCATTATATCACACAAAATACTGGGTTGTTTGCTAAATGCCTTGCTGGGAAAATTGAATTTATCAGACCACCGCCAGTCTCCAATCTCACTACCAAATTTTAACACTCCCTTTGCCTTACCCAGATTACATTTATCAATCACAAAGGCATCAGTTTTTACTGAATACACCATTACATCATCCCTCATAAGTGTTTCATAAGCCTCATTCATATCAAAATTATGATGTTGTAAAATCAGTTCTTTCACATATTTATATCCGTTCCTCAAAGTTTTTGTATCGGAAATGTTCAGCACATAGTGCTTACACTCATCCACTATTTTAGCACATTCTTTCTCATCACTTTCAGGTTCAATGGCATTGCCTTTATCATCAAATTCAAGCAAACAATCATCATCATTACCATTCACTTCACCATCCCATTTAGTTTCAGTAATGATACTTATATCACCACCGTATTTTTCTTGATAGTAAAAGGCATCAACCATTTTTGAAAACACTATGGACTTTTTAGCCTTGTTAGTTTGCTTTTCCAATAAGCCGATGTTGATACAAGCAATCATTTTTTTCTTCAACTTATCTTTCTCATCATCTTCATCCAGTTTCAATTTCCAAAGTTCATCAACTATTTTTTTGTAATTTACTTTGTATGTGTTAGATGGAATTTTGTAATAAATGACTTCAACATCATCATAATATTTTTTCAAAAACTTACCGTAAATCAAATTAAAAGTCCTATTAAAAAACAAATTCCTAACTTTGCTTTTAACAAGATATAATGTCAAAGCATTCATCTTGTTAAAATCATTCTTTGAATAATCATACTTTTTCCAAATATCAAATTCAGAAAAGCAAGGCACTTCAAAAATGTCAATGGTAGATTTTGTGTAAGCCTTTCTCCTATCTAATTCAATGTGTGTATTCTTACCTTCAACGATGCTTTCAAAATATCCACTGGGAGCTATGCTATGAGCCATTGAACATATTTTCAAGTCATCCTGATGATAATATGACTTATGATTAGGATTGAACATACCCTTATTGAAGTTAAAAAATGCCTCATTCACTTTATTAAACATATCAGCACCGTTGCTACGGATACAAGTATCCACAGCACAGTCTATCAATGTTTGACTTCTGATGTTCAAAATCAACCCATTAAACTTGACCTTGAGTGATGCTACATTGCCACCTGCTCCCATTATGATTTTAGGCTCATACTTTGCCCTCTTGAACTCACAAAAAATTGTATTCAAACTCTTGCCACTCACTAAATTTACTTCTCCTTCTTCATCTTCATTCTCTTTAACTATACCCATTATGTCATCAATGCCATTGAAAAAATCATACTTAACTGGTTTCTCCTTGCTATTTAAACGAAAGTCAGTAGAAGCACTTATCTTCATATCTTTTTCAAAATCCCTTTGTGCTATGCCGTTGATGTTGTCATTCATTGTGTAAATGTGGTTGCCCTTAATCATTCCAAACAAAACGGTTATGTTTTTGTTTTTCTTATCAGGGTCATAACTGTAAATCTTTTGACCGATACAGTTATACAACCTGACTGTTAATTTAAATTCTTCAAACACCGGTTTCATATCTTCAACTGATGCTCCATTTTGTCTGAACTCTTCTTCATTTAAATTCATTAGTTTTAATATCTTATCTCTGGTCATTCTTTTACTTTCCCATTTTTTGGTATCCATCAGTGTCTCTTCATAATGGTCTATCAGTGTATTGATCCAGCATTCACCTTCAGTGTGTTTCTTATTCTTGATGGCATCAATCAAATTATCACTATCAACATCCATTTCGGTATTGATGGTGTAGTGATACATTCCCATCTCATTGCCATCTTTCAGTTTCTTTTTTGTTTCATCATCCCCTCCACCTGTGTTTGATACATCAGTAATGTCTAAAATCTTGATGGCACTTGTGTAGTCTCCAAGGTTTGTATTATTCTTCAGGTCTGGGTGTTTTTCAACTAATCTCTTGAATAACTTGTCAAACAAGGCTGTGTCGTGTATCACTTCAAACTCTTTGTATCTACCTTCGGTGTTTCTCCTTTTGGGCAGTGTAGCATCTATTCCTGTCTCCTTTATCCAAGCCTCTCTGGTCTTCAGTTCATCAAATTGTTTTCTTGTAATTTTGTTGGGGTTGTCCTTCTTCAGTCTTAACCTATCTTTCAGTCTTTCCATCCATAAATCAAACTTGTCTCTGACAACATACTTATCTACCAGTGTTTCATTCAGTTTATCCTCATCCCTTACATTCTTCAAGTTCATCTGAATAGGTTGCTCCATAGCAAGTAGATTGTGCCAGTCTCCCTGATTGTCTTTAAATCCTCTCTGTCCTCCTGCTTTATGCCCATTATCAAAACCATACAACTGAAATCTGACAACATAGTCTTTTTTGTTTCTGTTGGTTGTCATTCTTTCATTCAGTGGCGCTCTGCCTTCAATCTGTTCAAACTTTTTGTCAAATCTTTTTTTAGCAAAAGTTGCTGTTCTCTTATTATCACTCATCAGGCTCTTAATCAGTTTCTGGGCGGTTTCTCTTTGTGAAATCTTCCTGTCTTTATAAAACTCAACCACCTTATCCACTCTGTATTTAACATCTTCTTTAGCACCTCTGGTTAGACCCTTTAATACTTCTACATTTCTTTGTATATTTTTTGATGGCATTATAATATATTTATATTATATTATAATAGCATCTCTTTAAGTAGTTTAAGACATTTAATTGTATTACCTTATTTATTCTGATGTATCTTCAGTGTCTCCATTATTATAACTTGCTCTCATTCTGATACACTTGCTGGATTGCTGGTGTCTCTTGAACTTTTCTTTTGTAATGCTACACCCGCAAAGGGGGCATTCAACTTTGACACTCAAAAATTTCTTATAGTATTCCCTGTGGTAATACCTGTTGTATTTTTTCAAGTCCGCTTTTTTGTCAATATCCACCTGTATTAATGGCTCAATGATTACATAGCCATTTTCATCAATTTCTCTGTTTTTGACACTCATTACTATGATTTATATAAGAATATCTCTTTAAGTAAATTAAGACACTATTATTGTGCTTTGAAAATCATTTTATGATTTAAAAAAAAACCCAATAACCTACGGTTATTGACTTTTATACATATCCTTCAACTTCTGCCACAGGTGTAGTTTATAAACCTCCCTCATTTGTTTCAGCATCTGCTTTTTCTTTGCGTCATTACCTTTTGAAGCAAACCAAGTCTTATAAGCACTATCAAACTGTTCATACTGTTCTTTTGTAATCATATCTTTGTTTTTAGCATTTACGAACTCTTCTCTTAATCTTTGAACACCTATTGTGGATGCCCCTACCGGTTTTTGTATTGTCTTTCTTCTACTTTCTTTAGGTTCATCAATTTCATCATCTGCTTCAGCTCCTCCTATTTCTAACTCTGTCTTTTTCTTGTTCCTTTTCTTTCTCATTTTAGGTTCTTCTTCTGGACTGCTTCCATCTCTTTTTTCAGCATTCATTCTTTCAGTTCCTGCTTTAAAACTTTTGGGTCGTCCCGCTTTGCCTCTTGGTTCTATTGTTGTTTCAGGTGATGTTCTTTTGCTTGAACTTGATACGTTGCGAAAGCCTCGCGAGGCTTCTGCCGAAGCGTCCATAACCTCTACAACGGGAAGTGCTTGAGAACTGCTTGAACTTGAAGATGCTGATGCCTTTGCTTTAGGTTTCGCTTTTGGAACTGGTGGCATCTCTTCATCAGTCGCTATGTTGAAACTTTCAGGTTTTATGGGAGCAAAACTTCTTGGTGGATTGATATGATGTATCTGTTCAGGTATTGTTTGCTTGTTTTGTTTAAATACTTCTCCTCTATGATTTACTGCTGTTTCTTCCTTTCTTTTCATTGCTTTGTCTCCTCTTTGTTGAAGTTCTGCGTTTAGTTGAGATGCTTGTTGAGTGTTTGAAGATGGCACTGTTGGGGTTGTTTGCGTTGTTAGTTCTTCATCTACATCCATTGGTTGTGTTGGTTGTGCTATGACTGGTGATTGTGTAGGTAGTTGTTGTAGTCTTTCAGTGTGATATGTTCTACCTGCTGTTCTTACATTTTGCCTTAACAATATGTCTGACATTTGCCTCAATAATAATCTGCCTTGTTCTTCTTTCAGTTGTTCCATAGCATCTGCCCCATCAAAATAAGAGCCTTCCTGACGGTTTCTAAACATTGTTGCCGACCTATCAGGTAGTTTGCCTGTGATTTTTTCATTGCTCTCATCAATTACCCCTATTATTTCTTCATAAGTAGGGCGTCGCTTCAATCCATAAATACTGTATTTATCCACTTTTGCCATTATAATATAAAATATTTTAGATTAAAAATATTTTATATCAAGTAAAACTTAAATTTCTAAATTGATTTATTTGATGCTGTAAATGTTCTAAGCTATTGTGTGCGAGGTTGTCCCTTTGTATTTCATTATTAATTCTGTCTATTTGGTTTCTATAATTAACTCTTTTATTTGCTTCAATTATATCATTTCTATAACTTAATAATTTGTCCATACTTTCTCTTCTATCCAATTGGTCTTTTAACCATTTAAGATAAGCACTGTCATAGTGTTTGAATATCCCCTGACCCGATGGTTTCCCTGTTGGTTTGCTCATCTGCTTTCTGTAGTTCAGTGTTGTCTGTTTCTTCCTGTGTGCTTGAAACATTTTCTATATTAATATTATGTAGATAATCTTGATGAAATGTTGATTTTAAATGTCTTGTGTAAGCACCTTTACATACTTCTTTACCACATTCACATACTACTCTATGTTTTGCTTCTTGGCGTATTTCATATTTTTTGTTTTGATAGTAGTTTTGTTTGTATTCTTTCATTTCTTCTTTATTAATTTTACCTTTTTGATTTTCATACTGGCTTTGTAATTTGTTATATCTTTTGCTTTGTTTGTATTCTTCTTCATTGAACAGACCTAATGCTTTTAAATGCTTCTTACTTTGTAGATGTTGTAATTTATCACTTTTTCTATAACTACATCCACATTCACATTCAACTCTTTCTGATGCCTTTTCTTTTAGTTGTTCCTTATATTTTTCACGGTATTTTTTCTTATAACCCTTTTCTTTCTCCAAATAGTGTTCTCTATTATCCATTCTCCACTTCTTTTTATTCTCTCTGGCAAATTCTCGCAAATAGTCTTTAAATTCATTCCTATATTCTTGGTTTGTTCTTCCTGCTATTCTCGAATTTAATGTTCCTATTTCTCTGATTATTTCACCCTCTCTTTTTTCCAATTCTTTTTTACTATTACAAGGGAACTCTTCAACTACTTCAATATCAAACTCATCTATACCTTGCTCATTCATATATGTATAAAATTTTGATATATGGGGACGCTTTTTGGCATCGCATTTGTGCTTTACTAATCTAATTTCTATATCCATTGTTGTAGAACCAACATATACTTCACTGTTTTTTGTATTTGTAATTTTGTATATTACTCCAAACTGGTATTTACTCATATTAATTTATATTAATATAAGAAAATATTGTTTTAAATATCTTTCAGTCATTTCAATCATAAATTAAAGTCCCACTCTCTGTCAATTCTACTACACTCTCCGATATTAGCGACACAAAAATTTCCTGTATTTGCTCTTCTGTTGCTAAACTTCCTTCTGTTCCTTTGATTTTAAAAGTAATCAAAGACCCAGACTTGGTATTTGTGCCAGTAAAATTTACATCAGGCATCTTCTCCAGTGAAAATGCCATTACAAATTTGTTCTCTCTGTATTGCTTATAACTGATGTTCAGACTGTTTTGGTCAGCATTCAGAAAATGAAGTGTGCGCCTCAAAAAGTAGAAGGCTTCAGATAAGCTACTCACTTCGAATTCTGGATACTTCTTTGAAGCGATTTGAAGTTGGTAAGTAAGTGCTCTGCTACTGTCAGCAAATCCTTTACCTGCTTGTGCTGGTATGTTTTCTGGGTCTCCACCATCATTACTCTGCCCCCATATCATAGGATTGTAAAAGTAGTTCCACCTCTTATATACATAATTATCCACTAAATAGTTTGAGTAGATTTCCCCACCTCTTGGTGCGCGGTATAAAGTAATAAAAGCATTAGTTAATTTAGACGCTGACTTAACAATATTCATATTAATTTCACCACCGCCTGTGTTAAAAGTTTGAGTGATAGTGTGGTATTGAGGAACAATTAATTTTAATGATTGACCTTCCAATAAATGTTTTGTAATGTTATTATCAACTGTATTATCCAATGTGATTACATCAGCACGGATAATAACATTGTTAATTTCCCAACTGGTTGATGTATTACCATCTTGAAAGTAGTAGCCGTTCTTGTCGGTTTGTGTTGTTCCATTCCCTTGAGGGACTACAACTGGTTCAGTGCCATCACTTACAATGGTAAATTCTAATTCCAAAGGAGCAAAACGAAGTGGGAGGTAATATGAACTTTCCATTAACCCACATACCGGCTTGTGGGAGAGGCGGACTTTTGAATTAGCGCCGGGTATGCCTGATAATGAATGCCTTGTATGTCTAAAATCAACTCTACCATACTCGTTGTGGTCGCCGTTTGGATAATAATTTGTTCCATCACCAGTGCCGTTAATTTGAAGGAAATTATCTAATCCATTAGCATACTTATGGTAGTCATCATCATAAGAAGGATTAGCACTACTTTCAATGTCATCCATTTCATTAACATCCTTTGACTTAAATGATTTAAATAACTCACAGTGGCGGTTATATTCAACAATATCCTGAACCATTTGACCACCTACAGTAGCCCTGTATCTTTGAAAGAATGAATGAAGACCACCTAAAGGTCGTAAAAACTTTGCCCTTGTGCCGTCAGTATTTTGTAAGTAAGCAAATAGACGGACACTACTTAAATCTAAATATTGGTCTGCCTCTCCGCTGATATAAAATCTTATGTTCTTATTACCAGCATTTGGGGCATATACATTAGACCCTGATGGAAAATAATTCACTTGTCTTCTATCAGTGATGTATTGACTTGTTTGGGGTAATCCAAAGTTAAGATTATTAATCATAACATCGGAACTTTCGCTAATAATATTGTCCATAACTTATATATTTAAGTTTAGATATTTTATATTCTATATCATTTTTTCTTTTGATGAGGAAAATAAAAACTAATTTTCATTAATTTTTATTTTTTCTTGTGTGCTATTAACTTAACATTTTTGGATTGAATATTATTGCTTATTTTTTCTATATTATTTCCATTATTTTCTACTAAACTTTTTATAGCATTATAATCACTGGGTGGTTTATTCATCTCCTTCTCCAATTTATTATAGGTTGATTGTCCTTTTGTTAGAAGTATTGGTTTTTGTTGATGTTTATAATCTATTCTTTTTAACATTATTAATATAGTTTATATTTTTATTGGATGATTTGGATTGATGCCATTACTAATTTTTGTTGTAGGGTGTAAATGCCACTTGCCTTGATGAGAAAAAATGATGTAGGAATGTGAAAGAAGAGGGTTTATTTCATTCCAGTTTGAAGTTTCAGCGTATCCATCTAACAAACTCACTACATCATTAGGATTACGCAGGTCAAGTCTCTTTGGGTCTTGTTTTCCTTTTCTTCTTGGTTTTATGGTTGGTGTGGCATAAGTTGTAGTAGCAAATCTTTCAGGCATATCATTGTTTATTTGATTGACTACTGCTGATGCTAGACTGTGTGATACAAGACGCTTAACATCAGTGTTTTCTTTCAAATACTTCACTACATCTTGGTATTTTTCCCTTGCTTTTATGTTTCTGGTTGGGACTAATAATAAGTCATCCATAATGTCCCTTGTTAATGAGCCATCTTTCCCACCTGTCCCAGCAATATATAATGTAGAACCAGTTTTATATAACCCATCAGGACTGTCATAAGCATTCCATAATCCTCTCCTATCTTCAATCTTGTTTTTGTTTTGGATGTTTCTTACTTCTTTATATAAGGTTGTATTCTTTCTGAATTCATCATCTAAATTTCTTGTAAAGTCGTTCATTCTTGCGTTCCAGTCTGCGTTCTTTTTATTGTAATCTTCCATTATGGCATCTTTGCCCTGTTTCATTAACTCATTAAATGCTACTCTACCTAATTTCTTTGCTAATTCTTTCATTTGGTCTCTTGATAATACATTTTCTATTGCTTCACCTGCCATTATTCTTTCCATTGCTTCTCTACCAAACTGTCTTGCTACTTGTGCTAATGCTGTTCTTGCTACTCCACCAATAAATCCTATCATTTATATAATATATTATAAAAATCTAAATTAATAATATACTAACAATGATGAGCAATAGATTAACATATAAAAAGATTTTTGTTGATAGTAAATACAGAACTGAACAATCAAGGTCAAGTGCTGACTTTTCTATTGAGTTAAATGAGAGTTTTGAGACACCCGAAAATACCAGAATGTATATAACAGATGTTTCAATCCCAGCGGTGTGGAAAAGCACAGAGGTTGGCTTCTATGAATATTTGTATGTTATGGTTTTTGATGGTGATACTCTTGTTAAAAAATTCCGTGTTTATGTTGGAAACAAGGTCTATTTCGCGAGTCAGTTATGTTTTGATTTGAATGAGGGTATGAACAGCAATACATCAGATTTATCAGCAGGTGGAATTTTTGTTTATTCTTATGATGAAGCAACAAGAACTGTAGAATATAAAATCAAAGAAGGATTAAGTTATTCAATAAAAATTCCAACAGATGATGAACTCTCTACTTATGTTGGCGGTGTTTGGGATACTGGCAGTGTCTCCTATGATAGTAAAAAACCAGTATCAATAAATTACCTGTTGAGTAATTTTGTTCCATCATCTCCATTGACAACTTGGACATCCAGTTATTTAAATCTTATTCCCTTCCGCTACATTTTCATTACTTCTATTTCTTTGTCTGATTATAGATATTCTGCCCCCAATTCATATTCATCTTCTATCATAAGGAAGGTGCTTTGTAGTTCTCAATTAGGAGGTGTGATTAACGACAATTCAGCACCACATCAAGAGGACTACATTGATATTGGAGGAAGAAACTTGAAGAGACTTGATTTCAAAATCACTGATGAAACAGGGACAGTAATGAACTTATACAATATAAATGTTCAGTTTGCTTTACTTATCTCAAGTCCAAATTATTAGAATGTATATTTAAAGATTTAATGACATTATATACCATATAATGCCATTGAAAGAAATAAATTATGACAAGACACATTTTTACAAACTGATGTGTAAAGATTTTAACATAACAGATTGCTATGTAGGGCATACCACTGACTGGGTAAAAAGAAAATCCGACCATAAACATAGATGTAATAATCCAAACAGAGGAGGACATAATTTACCAGTCTATAAATTCATGAGAGAAAACGGAGGATGGGAAAACTGGGAAATGCTTTGGATAAAAACATTGAAATGTGAAAATGCTATGGAAGCAAGAAGTGAAGAAAGAAAATGTAAGGAACAATTAAATGCTACATTAAATGGAAATGTCCCATCAAGAACATTTGACGAGTATAGAGAAACCAATAAAGACAAAATAAAGGAATATGCGGTTGAATACAGAAAAAATAACAAAGACAAAATCAAAGAATATACAGAAAGGAACAAAGAACATAGAAAACAGTATAATAAAGATTATAGAGAAAAAAACCATGAAAAATTATGTGAGGACAAAAAGCAGGATTACCAAAAGAACAAAGAACACAGACTACAAAAGTTTAAGGAGGATAAAGAGCAGAACCCAGAAAAATACAAAGAGAAAGCGAAAAAGGCATACTTAAAGCGAAGAGAGAAATTGAGAACACCTTACACTTGTTCTTGTGGTGTTGTATTGTGTATGAGTGGTAAAGCACGGCACGAAAAATCAAACAAGCATAAACAATACCTACAAAGTCAAACCAACCCTCAAGAATAAGTTTTCTTAATATTATCTTGAAAAAGAAAATATTAAGAAAAATATATCCACTTTTATATATGTCTATTAAAGTAGTTGATTTACAAAATGAAGAAGCAAAAGAGGAACCACCAGCACTTGAAGCAAATGAAGAAGAACCCAAACCTGTTGAAACTCCAGAGATTGTAAATGAAGTTGTTGAACAAACAAATGAAAAAGTAAATGAAGAACCTAAAGAAGAAATAAAACTGAAACCAAAAGCAAAGCCTAAACCAAGTGATTTAGTATTCTGTCCAGATTGTAGCCGACAAATGACATACAAAAATCTGCGCTACAGTCATAAATGCTCACCAGAGCCACCACCGGTCAAGAAACAAGCAAAACCCAAAGCAAAACAAACTCCTAAACCTAAACCAACTTCTAAACCTCCCCCTGAAATATATTACAGCGATGAAGAAGAAGTGCCAACCCAACCTTTAATAAAGAAAAAGCAACCAGTTCCAGTTCAACCCATCAACCCAGTTGATGCTATGGCTCAACACTATTTGGTATTACAACAGCAATTCATAATTCAAAAGAAAGAAAAATACAATAATTTATGTCAAAATATGTTTTCAAGTAAAACTAAAAAAAAATAAATATAAAATAATATCTCAATTATTTTATATTTAATGGTTCAATTAGACGGTGGCAATACTATCATAGGAACAGAATTTATCAAACTTTTAGCAACGGGTTCATCAAATTTAGCAACAGAGCAGTATGTCAATACAGCAGTTGCTAATGGTGGAGGAGGTGGAGGAACAGGCACGACTGACTTAACAAATTACTATAATAAAACCGAGACAGATGCTTTATTAAATAATAAATACAATAAATCAGAGACAGATACATTATTAAATAACAAATATAATAAATCAGAGACAGATACATTACTGAATGACAAGCTTAATATCAACAATCCACAGGATATGTCAGGCACTTTGAGGCTGGGACATATTGATGGTCTATCAAAAATCATTTTGAACGGTGTAGCATCAAGCAGAGACTTTTATGTAAATGGGGATGGTGAAGTAAATGGTAATCACTTAGTAGCATCATTAGATAGTAGCGGTTATATCAAAGGTTCAAATATTCAGTCAAATACATTCAATGCTCTAAATTTAAATGATATACTTTTTCAAAGCAACAATAATACTTATATACAATATGATGTTTCTGAAACTAAAATTGTAGCAAGTAAATTAATACAGTGCGGTGGCAATCTTAAAACCCAAGAGATAGACACCATAGCACCGTTAGATTTAATCATAAAAAGAAACAATGTCAGTATGATTGAACTTCAAGATAATCTGACGGTATTGAATACTAAAACTCAATGCGAAAATTTTATTGTATGTGATAATTTTGAAAGCAAAAATTCATCAACAATCATAAACCAGATTATGAACGAAAGCACCGGAGAAATGAAGTTCTATGTAGGCAGTCCAGTAGTCCCCGATACAACAACCAATTTAATTATGACATTGAAAAACGGGATTGTTGAATTTAACAAACCTACCAATTTAGATTTATCAGGGGATATTTCAAATTGCTTAAAACTCACAGGAGAAACAGACCAACAAGTAGCGGGAACTATCGCTGTTAATAGTGAAAACAGGGGGACGACCGGAACAACCCAAAAGAACAAGGGTGACCTAATCCGTCCATAACCCTGTAAAAACGACCAAGCACCTTTTCTAGCAAAGGCACTTGAGCCAAAGGGTCGATAGCGTATAACCTAAACCCCAACCCTGGTGGTTGTTAGGATTGGGGGCTATACCTAGCTCTACCTAAGGCTACTCTACTTACCTATAGAACAAGGTAAGTGGTGCCACTCTAGCTATTGAACATACCTAACGCTTCTAGGTATGTTGGGATACTCTGTACAGTATGCCATGCTAGAAATAACGAATTGGATTAAATTGGGACTCATAGCTAATTCGAATTATGTTGGTACTCATAGCTACATTCTGCCTACACTAGACCTACCTGCATATGCTATACATGGTGGGGCTCAGGGGTCGATATATTTCAACTCCCCCCTCGCCTGTTCCACACGTACTGCGCATTGGCAGGCACCTACGCATCTACTGTCGCGAGAGCGGATGCTCACTGCGACCTATGCATTGGGTTTAAGGTCTATGTATTGGCTATGGCATTAACGGCAATTGTGTGCCGGGAAGGTTTCCTAAGTGGGGCGGCTGCCCTCGACCTAAGACCTTCATTATGTTTTGGGCGCTGCCAAGGGAATGTATGTGAGCAGGAGGATGGGTCCACACAAGTGGTGGCGCGGTTTCAGTGGGTTCAGCTATGTGATTGCCCAGCAGTCCGCACTGCGACTCATTACCTGACTCTATATTATCCCTACCAAGTTTATCACATTGAATGCCATTATGTTCACCTATCGACAGCCTCTGGGTGTCAGGGGAATATGCAATCTTAGATGTGATTTGCTTAGCATTCGCATTGCAGGCGTTCTTGGCAGCTTGCCGATGTCTACGGTTATTGCGACCAGTTGTATGGTTAAACCCTGGAAGCGACTCTTGACAGGGGATTGAGGCTGATGAAACAACTCGGGATCGAATTACGGCACTTGGGACGCTAGCTATTGAGGGTGACGGGAAACCAGGATTGGGATGCTCTAACTCCGGAGCGCCTTTATCACTATCCCCATGAAGTCGGCCGATCTTCAAAGAAGAGTGAGGTGGCATTGGGCTAGAGATTTCTTCACCTACCCTGATGCGAGCATGGAGCTCAGCATCCTCGTCACTTTTGACTCTTTATGTGCTTGCGTTAAGTGGTGCTTTCTTTCCCTTTTGGTGTCGTTTCTTTTCTTCAACCGTATTACTATTTGTGAAGTGGGCGCAGCGTTGGTCGGCAGGATGCCGTGTATGGGTGTTGCAGGTAGCACATCCAGGCGTATCCTCAGTGGCGAGGACATGATCTAAGAGTATGTTTATGGGACATCTCCTAAGATCAGGTGTTGAAGGGTCATTATTACCCCCATCTTTATGACAGAGAACGTCATCCTCAGTATTATTAGGGGATTTCAAGTCATGCGGGCTACCCCCCCTGAAGAGGGCATGACCACATAACATACCTACCGGGAAGACGAGATCGCCTTCGTGCACCAGGCGCGCTGGGTTGTGCACATTGGCTGCTACGCTTTCACTTCTATGCGATCCAACTTTTCCTGTTATTACCTCAAACTTTTGGGAGCCTTTATCTAGGACAACGCTGCTTGATGAGAGCCGCTCATGCTGCTGCTCTGAAGAATCACCAAAACCATCGGCCTTGCCATCATTGGAATGTGAAAACTTCATAGCGTTATCTTTAGTTATATGGCTAATGGGGTAAAACTGGCTATTTGATGAGTTTAATCGCATGTGCTTTGGATTGGTGGCTTGCTGCTTCAAGATTTCATCCTTTGGCGGCTCGCCACTCCCCAGTTCAACCAGGAGCTGGTTATCCATTGGATTTTTGGGTACGTTGGAAACATCGACAACGACCATTTTAGATCCCGACGTGTTAGCCAAACTAACAGTGTCATCAAAAGATTCAGGTGCTACATCTGCTTCTACATCTTTTGCGGGTGGAAAGACATTATATGTAGGGGTTGACGAAACACCATAGTCATTGGGATCATCTACTTCTACAAGTGTCTTGGGCCCTACGGATGAAGCTGGCATCGCATTTGGTACGGGAGCGGGGCGCTCATGTGGATCAAATGAACATGGAGTCAGTTCCTCATCATATTGTGGGACATACCCTACCACCCTAGATGCGCAGATTTTATCGTTCTTGGGAACTTTTAGCCTGCATCTATTGACGTTTTCGGGAGCTATTAGATATGGGACACTCTCCCGTGGATCCCAGATGAACATGTAACCTTTATCTATGACTGCTTTACCTATACTTTGTGCTGGAGGGCATTCCTCAAGAACATAGACCTCTTCACCATCAAGAATCTTACTGTCACTAAATGTCAGGGATTCTTTGCCGGATTGGCTGCCACCTCCGGTAGCGAAAGCTACGGGGTTTGGAGAATGCTGTGCACTCTCCTGCATGGATGGTGTGAGGGCTTGGCGTCCAATGAGGTGTCGACCTGCTGCAGTGTCCCACAGCCAAGGGATGGCTGTGGAAGCTTCGAAAGGCATGGCAGTGATTACAGGTTTAATCGCGTCAAAGACAGCGATCTCTGGAACTATCACAGTTGCTACGTTAGCATAAGCATTGGGAGGGGCTTTGCCACCTTTGCTAAGTGATCTAGGAGGAGGTCCTCGATATCTATTGTCTTCAGAGTGGAGGAATGCGCACGGTTCTGCGTTACATATATTGTACGCGAAGAACATGCAAGGGGTGATGGCCTTTTCGGCTGCCGACTTGGCTTTTCTCCTGGCCTTCCGTCCCTTAGGGTTCGTGCTATCCACATTTGTGGATGGAGGCTGCTCTAATCCTACGGGTCTAGCCTTTTGGGTAGGGGCTGCCTGCATATCCTCCTCAGTCTCACCCCCCCCTGAACCCTGACTTGCTGGAGATTCAAGAGTGTTCTCCGAGTCTGGGTCTGGGATTGGTGCCGGGGCACCAGCGATGTTGTCATCGGGAGGTGGATTGGTACCGAAGTACCCTGCCGCTGGTTTTAGACCTAGCTGTTCATCAAAATCTCGGCGATTGCGCTCTTGCTGTTCCAGTTGGATGGCTAGTTCAACTTTAGACCATAACCAGTCGGTCGTGCGACGATGGCTATCTAGTCGGGCTTCCCTAGCTTTAACGACCTTTGGGGCCATTACAGCATGATGCTCAAGTTCGTCGATAAGATGGTTAAACAACGTTTGCGGTCGCGGCAAATCCTCTACGGGAATTGTTGACATTACGTAGATATAGGTGTCTCTAAAGGTAACTAGATCGGCTACAGTGTTACCGGGGACCTTAAGGGACAACAAATTCCTTTCGCCAAGCATGCCAAGGCGGTCACGCTCTAGCTGGAAATGTTTAAATATTCTACGCAACATCGCGCGCCCGCAGGGCATTGCCCCACTAGCAGCGCGCTCAGATTCTAACATCTGATTGAAGAGGAGTCCAAACCTTCCGTCTTTGCAAGTTCCTAAGAGCTTGGATGCTACTTCGCGGTCAGTGCGAGGGTAGCGAGGGTCGGCTTGGAGTTCTTCCTCGGTTAAGGTTAGGCACTCCTGGGCCCACAAGTAAAGTTCATTACCAGGGGTCTTTTGAAGTTTGCCTATGGCCATTAACACCTGGTTCATGTAACCTCGAGATTCACCTGCATTAACAGGAGGGTGGGGAAAAACCAGGTCAGTCAGGGACGTGATCATAACGGTCTTGGCTTCCCGTCTCGCGAAATCAACAGGTGATATGGAGGAATTGTCGGATGATGACCCTGAGCTCGAAGAGTCAAACGACCTGCGTGAACTTTTGTGGTGATAATATGATGGCATTGAGTGTTGGGCACCTCGTCGGACAAGGTGCAATGGCAATGGTGGCACAACCGGAGGAAGCACCTGCTGCGGGAATAACTCACTTCCTGTGGCTCGACGAATCGAATTACCACATGGTGTACCCGCATGGCTCGCATGACTAAGACCTACTCCTAGTGGCGCGCCAGAGGCAGCGCCCTCTGCAAATGATGCTGGGGGCGCACCGGCTGATGCTATTACTTGGTGTGCTTTTGCCAGAGTTGGGTTCGAACCGCTTGCAGCGTATGCACAAGGCATAACAGCATTTGTTGCTGTAGGCAAGTTAGCTGAAAGACTAGGTCTTGTTGAAGCCACCTCCTGAAGCTGTGGGCTCGCCCAAGATTGTTGTTGTTGTTGTTGTTGCATCTGCTGAAGCTGCTGCTGTTGCGACTGTAATGCATTTGACAATCTTAACACCTCAGCTTGAAGTTGTTGAATCAAGGCTGACTCTGATGTGTTCGACCCATTTACAGCTGATGCACTAGGCACCATAACATTTAGTGTTATGGGCAAGCTAGACACTGTGACTAACTCTGCGAGCTGTTGGTTCGCCACTACAGGGGCGGGTGAGATACCCGAGTGATGTAAAGACTGGGGCATGGGTGCTACAGCATTTTGTGCGGCTACATTAGACGATTGACAGTGGTTCTCTCCTGGTTGCGCAGGAAAGCCACCACCAGGGACTTTGGGGTTAACCCTGCCAGTCGCCTCTGCGACAGTCGGGACAGCAACCATTTGCAAAGTGCCTGATGTATGTTGTAAATTAGATTGGCTTTCTCCTGATTGTGTAGGAGGGCCAGTGATGGAATCCGGGGAGACTAGTGCAACACGGTGTCGCTGCTGGGTTGCAGCCAGCTGATGTTCATTGGGGAACATCCTAGAATCCTTTTCGGTTATTCCAAAATCCCTACCAGAGACTTTGGGGGCAACCCGACCAGTCGCCTCTACGACAGTTGGGACATCAACCACCTGCAAAGTGTCTGATATTTGAGGATTATTTGGGGACAACAATGGACTAGCTGGATTGGGATATTGAACGGCAGTGGATGGGACCGCACTCAGATCTTCAAACACATATTGCCTATCCAAAGTTTGGGATGGAGAATTAACGGAATCCGGGGGAACTAGTGCAACTCGGTGTTGCTGCTGGGTTGCAGCCAGCTGATGCTCATTGAGAGCAATCCTAGAATCCCTTACGGTTATCCCGATCCCCATATCAGCTAATTGTTGATTACCCAAAATTGAGAAACCATCAGAAACCGTGGGGGTCTCCCGACCAGTCACGTTGACATCGGTTGGGAATGCGACCGCCTTCATTGAATCTGGGGCATGTTGTTGGCGAGTTGGGGACAACATGTTATTGGCAGCTAGATTGGGGTATTGGACAAAAGTGGATGGGACTTGCGCAGGGTCTTCAAACACATTTTGATTATCCAGGATTTGATAGGAAGGGTTAATGGAATCCGGGGAAACTAGTGCAACGCTATGTCGCTGCTGGGTTGCAGCCAGCTGATGTTCATTGGGGAACACCCTAGAATCCGTCTCGGTCATCCCAAGCTCCCTAATAGCTGCATGTTGATTACCCAACATTAGCCTATCTTGAGGTGGTCTAACTGTAGTTTCAACCCTTTGGTCTACCTCCCCATGTGTCACCGAATGTTCAGATTGGACTTCTTGCTGGAACGATGGCCTATCCCCAAGATTACCTTGTTGGGCGAACTGAGATATATTAAACCCAGTTATCCCCACACCCCCATTCCGTTCATCCGGAGTTGCAATGGCTCTCTCCGGATCGTGCAGGATGGCCGCAAGTGCTGCGTCGCGCTCGAAAGCAGCGACCTGAAGGGATTCAGCGCGCAAAGGCACGGCAGCTTGTCCGGGTTGCTGGGTTATAGGATGTGGTTGGAAGGCTACTGGACCAATGTATTCCCCTAAACTGGTGGCATGGTGCGTGTGGAAAACATCAGCACCCACATGGAGATTTTGTGGTATAGTGGGTCCTACAGAAATGCTGCGGTTTGGACTATTGCTTGGAAAAGGACCTAAGGGTAACCGATGTCTAAACAAACTATTGTTGTTGTGAGATGCTTCCAGGCTAGTATCAGGCGTCCCTTCTACATGCGTGGCATCCCCAATAGATTGAGCTTCAACCCTTCGTGGAGTTAAAACATTAGGTTCACCGGGAACAAGAGCTACGTTGAAGTAACTTTGGGAGGCTTCGGAGGGGTACCTAGATCGACTGGGCATACCAGGATCACATTGGGGGATGTCTCCGGGCATCCTAACTCCAAGAAACACAACCTTTTACAGGATGTCGCAACTCAATTCAGATCCGACGCGTGCTTTGCACAGCGTCCCAAGCAACGGATTACAAACGACAGCGAAAGACCAGGCAGCAGATTTGGGAGATTCTGCCGCAGCACCCCCTTGCTTTCTCCACGGGTAAACAATGCCCTGTGGGAACCTTATGAGGGCTTGAGAAGACACAGTATTGAACCAACCAATCTATGATTTCACAAAGTTGGATAAAGGGTACAATAAAGTGAAAAAGGTATTGGCAACCTTTGTGGAAAAGTATAAGCTATGGCTTTGACAGCGGTGATGACCCTGGTTTTTAACCACAACTTAAAATTTCCGGATGCAAGTGGAATGCTGCAGGCGGCAACAAACCACGGAAAAAGGACAACGACGGACCAAAGGGCACAGCACTGAACCAACCAACTAAACTTTACAAAGCTGGATATAGAAAACAGTAAAGTGCCAAATTAATTAACAGCTTTCGTGGAAAATTATAAGCTGTGGCTTCGACAGCGGTAATGACCCTGGCTCTGACCACGACTTAAAAACTTTCCGTATGCAGGTGGAGTGCTGCAGGCGGCAACAAACCACAGGAAGACAAGGACAACCGGATGCAAGTAGCGTGCGGTGCACAGCTACCCTAACCCTTGGAAACCTACGTCGATTGCGTAGGTTCACTGGGCTTGTGCCAATGCCTACTATTGTTGGGGCGAAGCTCCAAAATCACCGTTGTTTGTCGCCAAAAGGCGGGCGAAGATGTTCCTTTGGCACGGCCCTTGCGGCTCTGCGCTGTAGGATACTATCAGCGCCTTCTTGCTTGACCCACTCTTCAACTAAGGTAAGGAAGGACAGGGCACGGTCGTGCCTGCCAGCAGCCCTAAAACAACGGGCACCAGAATGGGAGCACTCAGCAACTACGTCGGAACGATCGTCGACCAAAGAATGCGCACCAAGTTGGTATAGCACGCTGCTTTTCCCTTGGGCTCCACAAGGATGCTTTGCTAGGTGCAACTGCTCAAAGGGGAGGCCTAGGGATTTTAGTTGATTTATTAAGTGGTTCGCGCCTTGGCGGGTGGACTCAACCTTGTTAAATCCAGCGTATGAAAGGATATGGAACTCGACCCTGCTATTTGCTGCTAAGATTACCTTATTGAATTTATCAATTAGGTGTTGATCAAAGGAGCCTTGGTGGTTTAACGCTTGGTCAAGCGTATCGTGCCAATCGAGACAAATTTTGATATTGCCAGGCACTGAATCTACAGGGGCAGAGTAGGGAGCGTGCGAACCCGAAGGTGCACTTGGAGCTCCGCTCGACTCTTCACCCCGCTGCGCCACAGGTGCGGCAGCAGCCCCTTCTGCCTGTCCAGCAGGTGCTTTTGGCTCTGTTGGATCTGTTCCCAAGAATGCCTTTCCACTAGAAGCCTGCTCCTTCAAGTACCCAGGTGGCGCCTTATAGGGAAGGTGGCCAGGAGGTGCTTTAAAAGGGAGTTTTGGCTTATCTTGTGGTGGTGGAGCTAGCCTAGCTTTTGGCGGAGGAGCTCCTGGTCGAACACCCGGTGGGGGAGCCTTATTCGTTTTGGCCTTTGCAACAGTGACCTGCGGTGTGTCGGGAGCAACAGCCTCCCTAGCAATCCTTTTGGTGGTTGCTGATGACAATGGCTGAGAACTTGCCCTCTTCGGTGGAGGGGGTCTCAATGGCTCCTTACCACTTTTATTGGGGGATCTACCTCTTAGGTTAACGGGTGATGAGCTATGTTGGACTGGTTCAGAGGGTGTAGATGTTAAATTTCTTGGGGATCTAGACCTGTCAACGGCACCTGTCGCGCGGGATTCCGCAGCGACCCCACAGGCAGCAGATTTTAGGGATTCTGCCGCAGCACCCTCTTGCTTTCTCCACGGATGGACAATGTCCTGTGGGAACCTAGGTGAGGGCTCTGAGGTGTCTTTTGGCGACGATGCTGCTGATTTTGGGTCTTTATAATCCCTTGAGGTTATTTTTATGGTTACCTTTTGCCTCTTTGGGGGTGGCACTTTAGGTGGTCGCGATCCAAAAGTTACTGGGTCGGCTTCAATGGGCTCAGCACTAGCCGTTGCAATGAACTTCCTGCCAGTCTCTTGAAATCTTTGTGATGCCAGCGCAGGGTCTTCTGTGCCTTCCTCCTCGGTGTCAGGATCACGTGTGGTCAAGTTTACAATGTCCGAAGACTGTAAGTTTGGGGTGACCAACACAACCCGACGAGTACTCAAGGATGGATTCTGCCAGGCGGCGTCCTCCAACTCGTAAGGGTCGGTGCCCTCAACTTCTTGAGTCTCAGTTCCAGGAACTACCACTGGATGAGCAACTGGATGCTCTCAGCTGTCGCGACCGAAGGTCCGGCGACCCGCACCCAAGTTCCTGCTGAATCCACACGTGTGTCTGGATAACCAGCTGCACGGAGTTCACGAGCAAGCTCAATCTGCTCCCTGGCTTCTCTAGACAAAAGATTAACAGGCAAAGGTGGGTTGGACCTATTTCTTTTGGTGTGCCTCTCCCTGGGAGATGCAGTTTTGGCAACAGGTGCTGGCTCCTCCTCACTTTCAACCTCAAAACTTTCCTCCTCTTCCTCCTGATTCCCTACCACTGTCTCGCGCGCCTTGGCAAAAGCCGGAGCTCGCGCGGCGAGCTCTTCTGGTGTTGGCGGCAGATGTTGTGGCGGCGGTGGAATATTAGAAGGGACTACAGGTGGTGGTGATGATGGGGGTGATGGGAGCTTAGCTTTAGACAAAGGGTTTACAACAGCTGGACTACTGGGAATCTTAGGGACTACTTCAATTATTTGGGTAGTATCTAAAACCTTTTGCGCAGTGGCTGATGCGTCGTGTGTTTTAGGAACAACGGCCCCTTTGGGTTTATTAGATTTTGGCAAGGGATTTACAACAGGATCAGCTTTTGGAGCTTCAGGCACGGCTGCACTTGGTGGAGCACTACCGGATGCTTTGGCTGCGGTCACTGTCGTGTCGCGTTCCTTGGGAACAGCGACCCCTTGCTGGTGTTTTGGCGGCTGCAAAGGCTTTGCAACAGGCTCAACCTTAGGAACTCTCGGAGTGACTACACCTACTGGAGCACTACTGGAACCCTCGGATGCAATGGCTGTTGCGTCGCGTTCTTTGGGAACAGCGACCCCTTGCGGCTGCTTTGGTGGTGGTGGCGAGGGCTTTACAACAACAGGTTTATCTTTGGGAACTTTTGGGACTGCTACGGTCGGTGGAGCAATATTGGAACCCTCAGAAGAAACTACTGTTGTGTCGCGCTCTTTGGGAGCAACGACCCCTCGCGATTGCTTTGGCAACGAACGGGTGGACGGTGATTCGTGGACACTACCGGGCTCGGACTGCTGTACAACTTGATCTGCAGAACGCAATTTGGGCTGCCAGGCAGGTGCTGGCACCTTCGGCCGCTGTGCAGCTTTGGGCGGCTCTTTGGGTTCTGGAGGTCGCACAGGCGCCGCGCCACCAGCCGAAGCCGGGGCAGCGGCCCGAGCTTTGGATCTCGCGGGAGCGTTGGGGCCTACGTATCTATTGTAATAATCCCAACTTTCTTGAGGAGGATATTCACTACCCAATATGTTAAGATTAATGATACGTTTTGGAGGCAACAATCTGGCTTCTAGTGAGAGGCGGCCGTGTCCTACACCACGTCTTCGGTCTAAACCGTTGTATTGAGCCCACTCTTCGTATTCAGGCCAAAGATTAGATGTTAAAATTAGACACTGGGTTGTGGTCAAATAGTTTGCAATAGCTTCGTGGTTAGCAACTTGCCACTTTTGGTCAATGTCAACACTGTCCAAAGAATATCTACTTAACCAAAAACCACGGCTTGACCTTCCCCCTGTATTTTGATACAACCAATTCCTAAAAGTATCCAAGTCACTAAACCAGGCCCGGATGGCTTCCTGGTTCCTTGTGGTCTGCCCACCACGCGAACCCCTTTGGCGAGTTCGCTGTCTTGTACCTGAAGACGGTGCAGAGGGAGAGTGACCGGTACGAATAGGTTCAACACCAGGCTCAACTAAGTTGGGGCTAGTGGGTGGTGCAACAAAATCAGATGTGTCTAATTGGTTATTGGGTGTCGCGACAGCGGAAGTGTCGGCGACCCCAGGTTCTGTGGATTCAGCTTTTGGATTAGAAACTTCTAGGGCTCCTATGGGGGCTGAGTCTACACTTACACCTGGGGTTTCAGTCGCGACACCGGCTGTGTCTACGACCTCAGGCTTAGCGGATGCACAGGCTGGTTCGGATGCTTCTTGGGATCCTACTGCAACTGGCTCTACACTAAGACCTGAGTTTTGGGTCTCAGGTTGGACGGATGCTGCAAGTTCGGATGTGTCGGCTTCAGGACTCTTGTGGTCAACTTCAGCTTTAATGACGGCTGCAACACCTGCGTCTTCACCTAAGTTGGATGTTTCGGTACCTTCCAGTTGATCTGCAGCTTGAAAAACTATCCCAGCAGAGGATGAACTAAGTGGCTGTTGATCTTCTTCCT
The DNA here is from genome assembly GCA_947184155.2 of Cladocopium goreaui. Classification (NCBI taxonomy): domain Eukaryota; class Dinophyceae; order Suessiales; family Symbiodiniaceae; genus Cladocopium; species Cladocopium goreaui. The sequence goes on along the minus strand of CAMXCT020000258.1, from coordinate 449,737 downwards.
GTTTGCAAGGTTCTAGATGGTTATTGGCGCGCTCTTCCAATCCAGAAACTTCAGAAAAAGTTATTTCACCTGGGTTTTTTCGCGAGGTTACGGGTTCGTAAGGGATTTACGGGTGATTACGGGTGGATTTGACGCTAAGGTTGGATTCTTGCAAACAAATGTTGATCCAATGAAATTATGTATGAGATAGCTCCTTGAGGCCACAAATCCAAAAAAAAAGAGAGGTGCTGCAGACTCCCGCATTTTTTCTCAAAAAATGCGCCCCAGTTTTGCCACCTGGGTGACCCTGGTGTCCCTACCCGTTGTGGGTGGCTTGGGGTAGGATGGCCACATCCCCACTCCCTTTGAACCCAACCATTTCCCGTGAAACGGGCTTATAAAATCAACCATAAGGTTTTGCAGTGGTCAACGGGCTCACGCCAGGTCCAGGCACTGACGCACTTTTTTAAATCCAGACTTTTTTGCGAGGTTACGGGCACGAAGTCTTTTTTGCGGGTGACATTACGTCGAGGGATTCTTGTGTTTATTGGTTTTTAGGCGACTGTTTGATATTGGTTGTATTTCTGACTATTTGTTCTTGGGCTTAGCCACGGGCTGCTGGTCTACACCCAAGCTGATCTGTCTTCCATACCGAGTTTGCTGATAAGGTCAAGGTATCCGAGCTTATGGTTCAGGATTCTGGGATGCCAAAGTCTCGGAGCTTAAGCTTTAGGATTCTGCTAGGTCAATGTTTGGGGTTTAGGGCTCACATAGATTTGGAGTGTGCAGCCAGGTAAAGACTCAAACATGTTTAGTTTCAAAAATTCGAAGATCTTTGAGCCTTACGGTCCATGGATTTGTGGTGCTCAGCGCTCAAGGTTCATAGGTTTTCAGGCCTCAATCTTCATAGATGTTTGAGGGTTAAGCCTGACACGTTTTGAAGGTTTACAGCTTGTAGATTTTGCGCCTCAAAGTTTACAGACTACTCCTCCTGGGTCTACACACCAATTCTTTGGGCAACCACTGGTCTACCCCCCAACTTTGGCCAACGGCTGGCCTACCCCTCAATCCATATTCTCCTCCATTATATAATGCATGCTGTCCTCTGCGGAAAAACCTGGGAAAAAGAAAACATATAAACCAAATAGTCTGAATACAGAGCCTCAATACTAAAAACACATCGAAACTACACAAGTGATACTTAGAAAAAATAACAATGCAAACACAATAAAAGAAACCCGGAGACCTGTGTTCAATTACGGGAAATTTGGGGCACCCCAAAGAATCCAAAAAATACGTGTAACAATTCAAAAAGGACAAAAAGAAGGAGACCAAGATGACACCATATGACACCTGAAGGAGAAAAACACTGAAAACGAATAAACTATGAACCTGAAGCCCAAAAGCTACCCAGAAATCGATGAATCACTAACAAGAACATAAAGTTTGATGCTGACTGAAACGGTCTATCAACCTTGAGGCCCAAGCATGTCTGAACCTTAGGCCCAAAAGAACATGAGCCTTAAATCCGCAAAATCTGTGAGCCTTCACCCACAAAAATATGATCGACTAATTCGTTTGCTTTCTTAATCAGCGTTAAGCCGCAAACAAACTATGAGAATTCAAACCCCAAAGAAGGTCACCGGCAAGTCCCAACATCTATGCAAGGCCAAGAAATGTATGAATCTTAAGCTTCAGAAGTCTATGCACAGGAAGATCCAAAAAAGTGGAAACTCTACGACTATAGACATTTATTTATTTATATATATATATGCATATGAGTTTTCCCGAAAACATAGGCCACAAAACTGGAAATTATGGGAGCATTCAACCCCAAACATGAAGAAACTTCAGGCCCAATAATCAATGAACCGTAAACCCCACAAATCTACCAGGTCCAAAAAAAGTCGCAATATCTTGAGACTTGAGACTAAACATCCACGACCCTTCACCCCCAAATAATACAGGCCGCAAACACCAAATCATGTTTATCGTTTGTTTCCTGTCTTAGGGCAAACCCTTGGAAGCCTTGGCCAAAAAAAATCATGTGAGCTTTCAACCCCAGGCCCCAAACATCATAAATAATCTATCAAGCTGGACACCCAACAAGACTGAATTTTAAGCCCACAAATCTATGAGCTGCAAATCTTTAAGAATCTTTGAAACTTTGAGACCAAACATTTATGAGCCTTTGCCTTTACCTCAAAAAAAACAATATAATATATAGGCATTTATTCGTTTTCAGTGCTTTTCAAAAAAGGGTGTCATATGGTGTCATCTTGGTCTCCTTTTGTTTATCCTTTTTGAATTGTTACGCGTATTTTTTGGATTCTTTGGGGTGCCCCAAATTTCCCGTAATTGAAAACTAGTATTTGGGCAAAGATCGGCCGGTTTTTTGAATGTCCTTTGTATGTTGATCAATTTGTTTGATGGTTTTGGACCCACATTTTTCCTCGTTAAAAGCTAGTATTGGGGCATCGATCTGTATTCAACCTTTCTAGCTTGTTCTTTTAGGTCTTTGTTTGTTTAGTTTATTCTATTTTTCCCGGGTTTTTCCACAAATGACAACATGTGTTTGCAGAGGGGAATATGTATTGAGGGGTAGGTCAGCCATTGGCCAAAGTTGGGGTGAAGACCAGCCATTGCCGGAAGAATGTATGTCCCAGAGCCAAAGCCTATGAACCTTGTGGCGCGCAATCTATGAGCCAAGAATCTCAAACACACTTGAGCCTCAAACTCCAAACATCTGTAAAGCTTCATGCCTGAAAAATTATGAACCTTGCATCCCACAAATGCATGAATGGTATTTAAGGCCCAAAAACTCTATGAAAGTTCAAAGCAAATCACTTACAAGCCCTCACCACCAACAAAATACAGGCCGCAACCCCAAAACTATCTAACCTTACATCCTAAAACACCTCTCGACCCAAGATACAGGTCAGTGAAATACAACAAGTAACAAACAACAAAAAAAGGCACACAGGTTTCTTGGCGATCGATTCTGTTTGATCTAGTTTGTCTTACATTGATTGCCTGTTTTTTCTTCCTTGTTTTAACTTTATCTAATTGTTTTCATGTACAATGATCTGATATGATATGATATCATGGGTAATGTGATATGATTGTTTTTGTTGCCTCTTTTTTGAGAATGGTCTTGGAAACCATATGTTTGCGTGGAACATGAACCATTGCACGATGAAACAACTCCTGGTAATTCGAGAAGTCGCACACGAAGAGACATTTGTTTGGCCTGAAGGTTCGCAGATTTAGTTTGTTCATTCATATTTATTATTGATGGGCTTTACCCTGATAGATTTCTGGGATTCAGATTCATAGGATTTTTGGTTCTTGCATCTCAAGCTTTTTTGGACCTTTACGTTCATAGATTTTTGGCCCCCATGTTCGTAGACTTTTTTGGCCCCGAGTTCTGTTGATTCTTCTTGGGCCCCAAGGTTGAATCTTTAGAGGTTTCAGCTTCACATTTTGTTGTTTTCAACACCTAAATATTTTGGAGCGTTAAGGTCCCACGGTTCATCTTTTTGGGGACTTCATGTTGATAGAGTTTTGGGGTTTATAACTTTTTAGTCTCATAGATTCTTTAAGTTCCATATGTGTGTAAGTATTATTGAAGATCGATTTTGGGGTTCGTACTTCTTATGGCTCATAAATTTGCGCGGCTTAATGTTTATAGGATTTACGGCTCATAGACGGCCCGCCACAAGGTTCATAGGCTTTACAGATCAATTATTCGGGCAAACGGCTTCCAAACATCTATAAAGATTAAGGCCCAACAAATTTGTACCTTAAACCCCACAAATCTAACAACCATAAGGCCCAAAAAACTATGCTTTTTGAACACGTACTATATAAATGTCTTTTAACTTTGACCACCACAAAAATCGCCCGTGACCCTTGAAATTATGTGAGCCTCTAAGCCCAAATTATCTCTGCAACTTACGGATTAAAAATGTATGAGCCTCACACCGCACAAGTCTGAGAACCGTAAGCCCCGAAAAATATGTGAACCTTACGGCCCAAAATCTGCGAATTTGAAGCCCCAAAAGTCTATGATGTTGAAGCCCCAAACAAAAGCGAGACCTTAACGCTCCAAAATCTGATCGCCCAAAAAATATGAACCTGAATCCCCAGAAAATTCAACCTTGAGGCCCAAGAAAGTATCAAGCTGGAGGCCAAAAGATCTATGAACATTGGAAACCAAGAATCTAGGAACCCAAAGGTTCAAAACTCTGCAAAAAAACGAATCTACGAAATCCATCTGAAACTAAAACGATGTCTGTTTTGTTGGGTGTTTTCAACTTTTTGCTCGAGGTTTTCATCTGGAATTGAACGAAGATCACGTTCAAAACCAACTTGGGGGTAATTTCTTGTTTTGAGGAGGTTTTGCATGAAAAAACGTCAAGTCACTATCAGTTCCAGCTGAAAACCTCGAGCAAAATTGCATACAGTTGCATGGAATTCTTCAGATAAAATTGGATACACATTGAACACCAAGAAAAACACTAGTACTTGGTAGACAACCATTCCAACATATTCCATCATCCTGAAATCACAGAGTTGGATGTCATGACATGTCCAAAATCACCAGTGAAAACTTGAAAATACTTTTCAATCCTTGAATTGTGAGTTTTTTTTTAATCATTAAAGTCACCAGTGAAAACTTGAAAATATGTTTCAGTCGCTGAATTTTCAATTATTTTGTTAAAATCATTAAAGTCACCAGTGAACACTTGAACATACTGTTCAATCCTTGAATTGTGAGTAGTTCTTTGAAATCATCAAAGTCACCAATGAAAACTTGAAAATGTGTTTCAAGCCTTAAATTGTGAGTAGTTCATTGAAATCATTAAAGCCACCACTGAAAACTTGAAAATACTTTTCAATCCTTGAATTGTGAGTTTTTTTTTAATCATTAAAGTCACCAGTGAAAACTTGAAAATAGGTTTCAATCGCTGAATTTTCAATTATTTCGTTAAAATCATTAAAGTCACCGGTGAACACTTGAACATACTGTTCAATCCTTGAATCGATTGCTTTTTAATCATCAAAGTCACCAGTGAAAACTTGAAAATACTGTTCAATCCTTGAATTGTGAGTATTTTCATTGAAATCATTGAAGTCACCAGTGAAAACCTGAAAATACCGTTCAATCCTTGAATTTTCCATGATTTTTTTAAATTATTAAAGTCACCAGTGAAAACTTGAAAATATTGTTCAATCCTCGAAATTTCTGTGATTTTTTGGAAATCAGTGCAATCACCAATAAAAACTCGAAAATAGTTGTCAAACCTTGAATTTCTTTGATGACTGTTTCAAAACATTGATTTCATCGAAAAAAATGCAAATCAACGATTTCCGACGAACTCCGAACGAACTCCGAACGAACTCCGACGAACTCGAAGCTTAGCGTTCCAAAAATAATTTAATGTCATTGAACTGTCATTGAAAAAAGTTAATGTCAATGAAATTGCTTAAGTTCGTCGGAGTTCGTCGGAGTTCGTCGGAACTCCTTTGCGCTAAGTGTTTAAGCCTTTTTGCTCGAGAAAATCAGCTGGAATTGATAGAGAATTTGTGTTTTTTCATGCCAAATAGGCTCAAAATTATCAAAATCATCCACATTTTGTTGGTTTTGGGCATGAATTCCACGCAATTCCAGCTGATTTTCTCGAACAAAAACTTGAAAAACCTAAGAAAATCGATGACAATTCAATGACATGTTTTTTTGTTGAACGATGTTGAACGCTAAGCTTCGAGTTCGTTCGGAGTTCGTTCGGGGTTCGTCGGAAATCGTTGATTTGCATTTTTTTCAATGAAATCAATGTTTTGAAACAATCATCAAAGAAATTCAAGGTTTGACAACTATTTTCGAGTTTTTATTGGTGATTGCACTGATTTCCAAAAAATCACAGAAATTTCGAGGATTGAACAATATTTTCAAGTTTTCACTGGTGACTTTAATAATTTAAAAAAAATCATGGAAAATTCAAGGATTGAACGGTATTTTCAGGTTTTCACTGGTGACTTTAATGATTTCAATGAAAATACTCACAATTCAAGGATTGAACAGTATTTTCAAGTGTTCACTGGTGACTTTATTGATTTCACAAAAAATATTCACAATTCAAGGATTGAAACGTATTTTCAAGTTTTCACTGGTGACTTTAAGGATTTCAAAAGAAATCACGGACAATTCACAGATTTCAAACGGATTTTTAAGTTTTCACTGGTGACTTCGAAGGATTGAAGAGTATTTTCAAGTGTTCGCTGGTGACTTTAAGATTTCAAAAAAAATACGGACTAAGGATTGAAAAATATGTTCAAGTGTTCACTGGTGACTTTAATGATTTTCCCAAAATAATTGAAAATTCAGCGATTGAAACACATTTTCAAGTTTTCACTGGTGACTTTAATGATTTCAAAGAACTACTCACAATTCAAGGATTGAACAGTATGTTCAAGTGTTCACTGGTGACTTTAATGATTTTAACAAAATAATTGAAAATTCAGCGACTGAAACATATTTTCAAGTTTTCACTGGTGACTTTAATGATTAAAAAAAAACTCACAATTCAAGGATTGAAAAGTATTTTCAAGTTTTCACTGGTGATTTTGGATATGTCATGACATCCAACTCTGTGATTTCAGGATGATGGAATATGTTGGAATGGTTGTCTAACAAGTACTAGTGTTTTTTCTTGGTGTTCAATGTGTATCCAATTTTATCTGAAGAATTCCATGCAACTGTATGCAATTTTGCTCGAGGTTTTCAGCTGGAACTGATAGTGACTTGACGTTTTTTCATGCAAAACCTCCTCAAAACAAGAAATTACCCCCAAGTTGGTTTTGAACGTGATCTTCGTTCAATTCCAGCTGAAAACCTCGAGCAAAAAGTTGAAAAAACCCAACAAAACAGACATCGTTTTAGTTTCAGATGGATTTCGTAGATTCGTTTTTTTGCAGAGTTTTGAACCTTTGGGTTCCTAGATTTTTGGTTTCCAATGTTCATAGATCTTTTGGCCTCCAGCTTGATACTTTCTTGGGCCTCAAGGTTGAATTTTCTGGGGATTCAGGTTCATATTTTTTGGGGCGATCTAAAGCCTTATAGATTTTGGAGCGTTAAGGTCTCGCTTTTGTTTGGGGCTTCAACATCATAGACTTTTGGGGTTTCAAGCTCATAAATTCTGGGCCTTACGGTTCATAGACTTGTGGGGGTGCAATGTTCATATTTTTTGGGTGGCTCTAAGTAGCATCAATATTTGCGTTTGAAGGCTTACCGGTTTAATTATTTATGTTTTTTTAAGGGGTTTGAGCTCAACAATGTTGAGTCTGAACATATCACATTACACACTGTTGGACCTTATAGTTGTGTAGGGTTTGAGGTTCTTGGGTTTGGGGTTTAAACTTCATCGATGTTTGGGAGTTGAGGTTCACATGTTTTTGGGGCTTGGGGCCTGTACGTTGTGGGGCAAAGGCTCACAAGTCTTCAAAAAACATAGATTTTGTTGGGTTTCGTGGGGTCCCAGGTTCATCACATTTTGGTTCTTAAGCTTCATAGATGTTTAAGGTTTGAGGCTCACATGCTTTTGGGGTTTGGGGCCTCTATTTTTTAGGGTAAAGGTTATTAAGTCTTTCAAAATCCTAGATTTTTGAGCCTTGCTATCAATAGATTTCAAGGGCTCAAGGTTCATAATCTTGTTGGGACTAAAACTTGATAGATGTTTGAGGTGTGCGACTGCGACTCACACGTTTGAACGGTTTTGGGTTCATAGATTTTGCGCCTCAAAGTTCATCGACTTTCCCGTAAAATCTACACACCAAGTCTTCAGGCAACGGCTGGTCTACCCGCAAACTTTGGCCAACAGCAGCCCTGCCCCTCAAGAGATATTCTCTTCTATCTGCAAACGCGTGTTGCCATCTCTGTGGAAGAACCTGGGGAAAAAAGACAGCAAAGTTTGAATACAGATCTATGGCCCAATGCTGTATTTCAATTTGGGCCCAAAAGAATCAAACAAAAATAGAAATAACAGGAAAACGACGGACCTATGCCAAAATAGTAAGTTTTCAATTCAGGAAATTGGGGCACCAAAAAAGGAAAGTATGAAAAAACAAAAACGGACACAAAGCACCAGACCAAGATGGAACCATGCTTTAGGCCTAATGATTTATGAAGCTGAGACCCCACAAATCTATGAGGCGCAAAACATGTTGCAATGTTTTAAGGCTAAAGATTTTATGAGACTTCAACCCCGAACATCGAATTGTGAAGCTTGAGGCCCCAAAAAAACAAAAGAAAAAAATGATCTATCTATGAACTCTAAGGCCCAAACGATCTTTGAAAGTTCAAGACCAAACATTCATGAGCCTTAATCGCCCGAAAAAATGTACGCCCCAAGCCCGAAAAATATGTGAGCCTTCAACTCCAAAGACAAACATCTATTAAGGCCCACGAAAATATAAACCGTAAGACTAATCCCCACAGATTCGTAAGACCCAAAGAGTCTAGAGTCTCACATTTTTTGGGTTGAAGGCCCTAAGTTTTTGTTTGGGACTTAACGCTATTTGAAAAAAAAACATATTTGTTTTAGTAAGTTTCGATCATTTTTTGGGGGTTGAGGCTCATAGTTTTGTAGATTCAAGGCTGATGTTCTTCTGGGGCTAAGGTTCAGAAATGCTTGGGCCTTAAGGTTGATAGACTTTTTCAGCGTCAAGGAAGCAAGGTTCATTTTTGTTTGCGGCGTCAGATTCAAAGAGTTTTAGTTTCAATGTTCATCGATTTCTGGGCCTGCAAATGCGATAGTTTTTGGGCTTCAGGTTCTCAGTTTCTTCCTTTTGACTGGTCTGATGTTTTTCGGCCTGCTTATTTTGTGTTAACTACTTTATCTATTTCTTTGCTGTTTTTTAATGCCGAAAGTTTCCTGAATTGAAAACTAGTGTTTGGGCAAAGATCAGTTGCTATTTTTGGCGTTTTTCGTTTAATGCTATTGTTGCTTTTGTTTGTTATTTTGATTTGTTAGATTTTTGTTGTCTTTTGACATTGTTCAACATGTTTGCTGCCTCACAAATGTTCTAACTGAAACTATAGTGTTGGGGCATATATCTGTATTCAAGCTGTGTTGATTTGTTTCATTTACGTTTCACATGTGTTCACGACTTTTTTCTCCCAGGACTTTGCACGGAGGACGACATGTATTCGTATAGAGAAAAACATGTATTGAGGGGCAGGGTTGCTGTTGGCGAAAGTTGGCGGGTAGACCAACCGTTGCCTGAAGACTTGGTGTGTAGATTTTACGGGAAAGTCGATGAACTTTGAGGCGCAAAATCTATGAACCCAAAACCGTTCAAACGTGTGAGTCGCAGTCGCACACCTCAAACATCTATCAAATTTTAGTCCCAACAAGATTATGAACCTTGAGCCCATGAAATCTATTGATAGCAAGGCTCAAAAATCTAGGATTTTGAAAGACTTAATAACCTTTACCCTAAAAAATAGAGGCCCCAAACCCCAAAAGCATGTGAGCCTCAAACCTTAAACATCTATGAAGCTTAAGAGCCAAAATGTGATGAACAGGGGACCCCACGAAACATCACGAAACTATGTACCGTAAGCCTAACAAACTATGAAATTCATTTTAAAGACGAAACATGCTAAAGCCCTCAAAATGTGAGCCTCAAACCCAAAACATCTATGATGCTAAAGGTCCAACATGTTATGAACCTTAGACCCCACACATCGATTTACCAGAAGGCCCAAGAATCTATAAAACTTAAGGCCCCAAAATTATGAACTTGAAGGAAACTCAAAAATTCTGAGAACTTGAAACCCAAGTTTTAAAAAAACAAAGCCTTACTTACTGCTCCAAAAGTTGAAAGCCCTTACAAAAAATATGAATCTGAAACCTCAAAAAAATCATCCTTGAAGCCCAAAAATCGATCACGTTCAAAACCAAAAAACGATGAACATTGGAACAACAAAATCAATTAACAATGAGGTCCAAAAATCTAGATGCCTTGAACGGTACACTCCCCAAAGTGTATGAACAAAAAAAACATAAACCTGGAGATCCAAACCTCCAGGAACCTGAGCCAAAAAAAATCTGAAACTTCAAACTCCAATAAATACAATTTACAGTAACGCTCCGAAGTAGTCTGGGAACCTTTACTTCCTAGAAATGTATGAACCTGAAACCTGAAACCCTAAGAATCTATGATCCTGAACCACCAACAAAAAGTAAATTTTAAGGCCAGAACATCGGTGAGGCGTAAACCCCCAAACCCATGAACCTGGAACCTAAAAAAAAACATGTAGCTGAACCCAAGTCTGAAACTCAGTCCAAACTTGAGCGTGGAGACCAAGAAGTTTATGAACCTGAAGGCCACAGAAATACGTTTTATTGGTGACCACAGCTATTTACTCTCAACATGCCCGTCAAGACACTTCCATGCGCGAACATGTGCTAATACTGGTTTCGAAAACTCTTGCGAAGACTGCATGACTCCCAAAATTGTTGCATAGAAACATGTTTTGTTTTGTTTCGGCATTGTTTGGCAACTGAATTCTTTCACATTTTTTTGTGCCTTCATACGTATCATATATTACAGTTTTTGATTTGTTTGACCCATTGGATCGTTTGTGTGCTTTTTGACTTAACCCCATGCTTCTCATCTATACCCAAACCGATCTGTATTCCGTACTGTACTTGCTGATTATTCAGGCAAAAAACATACGACTAAGGCTCTGTCTATATATGAATCTCATGTTCTTTTCAGCCACACCCAGGACATCATTTCAGGTCTGAAGAATCCTGTTTACTATGAAATCCTGCTGTTACGTAGCCAAATCTAGCCATGTCTACTAAATGTCTACGTGTTTTTTTTGTGATTTCACACTGTTTTTTCACCAGGTCATGAAAATCATGTTCATCAAAATCAAAATCCAAAATCACCAGCCATGGGGTTGAAAAACCCTTCTGTGCAAGTCTGCAGCCCTTAGCGTTACCTTCTACGTTTAGCGCAAAATCTCGCGAAAAAACCCAATTTCACCAGCAACTCTGTCCGTCGCGGCGTTGTCGCCAGCGACCTCCGCTGAAAAACCGTCAGCTACAGGCACCTCGCTTGTCGGCTGTATGATCTCCTCCTCAACCTCACCTGACAGTCCTTGAGATTGTTCGGCTTCGGCGGGATGTTCAAGACCAGATGACAGCACGGATGCAAGGACCTCCTCAGAAGCGTCTGCCCAGGAAACGACGGGTCTGGTCACTGCTTCCACAGTCCAGGGAGCAAGCTCAACCTCTCCTGCGTCCGCTGTTCCCTCGCCCTCGTTCGCTGGAGCTTCGGCTGTCGCGCTAGAATCAGCAGCGACCTCCACAGGCACTTCTGAGGACATGCAACAGTGAGCGAAACAGTGCGAAAAGTACCAGGGGCCTAAACCAAGTTATGGACGGATTAGGTTACCCTTAAAACCGGCTATACGGCTGATAACCAGTGAAAACAGGGGGACGACCGGAACAACCCAAAAGAACAAGGGTGACCTAATCCGTCCATAACCCTGTAAAAACGACCAAGCACCTTTTCTAGCAAAGGCACTTGAGCCAAAGGGTCGATAGCGTATAACCTAAACCCCAACCCTGGTGGTTGTTAGGATTGGGGGCTATACCTAGCTCTACCTAAGGCTACTCTACTTACCTATAGAACAAGGTAAGTGGTGCCACTCTAGCTATTGAACATACCTAACGCTTCTAGGTATGTTGGGATACTCTGTACAGTATGCCATGCTAGAAATAACGAATTGGATTAAATTGGGACTCATAGCTAATTCGAATTATGTTGGTACTCATAGCTACATTCTGCCTACACTAGACCTACCTGCATATGCTATACATGGTGGGGCTCAGGGGTCGATATATTTCAACTTTAATGGTGCCAAAAACGGAAGCAATGTATTAACTGTCAATGGGGCTTCATACTTTTCAAATAACATAGAATGTGTTAATAACATCTTATGTGATTATGTTGAAAGTAAGAACGCCTCAACGATAATGAATTATGTAATGAACGAGAGCACGGGTGAAATTAAATTTTATGTTGGAAGTCCCACAGTGCCGGATGCTACAACTAATTTAGTTATGACTTTACAGAACAATCTAATTGCATTTCATAAACCGACAAGTCCAGATATTGGAGGCGGTGGTGTTGATGATACTAATTTAGTAAAATATACTGGTCAGGCATTACAAACAATAGAAGGCGATTTGGTCATAGGTGGTGGTTCTCAATTTTCTACTTATGACTTAACGGTTAATGGCGTTTCTTATTTTAACGCAACCATAGAATTTCCATTAGGAGGTGCGATTAATTTAGGAACTGGTAAAGGTTATGATTATTGTATTTTTGGTTCTGCTGGATTACATCGGTTTTATATTGGTGGTAGTCCGTTTCCTCAATATTTAAGATTTCAATTATCATCCACTCAGGCGTATTTTAATGTTGATGTCGTATGTCATACTGAATTACAAACTGATATTATCAATACAAAAAATGCTACTGATGTTGATTTGGTCTTTAAAAGGGGTGATGTTGAATATATGAAGTTTGAAGGAACGCTACAAGCAGTGGAACTAACAAAAGGTGCTAAATCAAACACTTATGATAGTATCGGCAATGCTGATGTCAGCTTTAGAAGGAACACCATAGATTTTATGTATTTTAGAAATGGCAATGTAGAAGTAAATACAGGTGTATCATTAGTTGCTGAAAGTGGCAAGTTTGATGTGATTGATAGTGCCACTCCTACTAATGTAGTATTTAAAAGGGGCGGTGTTAATTTCTTTACATTAGACGGCACTAAAAATATTATTGATGTTTCAACTGGTCGGGCATTGTCGTCTCAATATATTTATGGAGACTATTTTATCCATAGAAATGTTGGTGCTGATATGGTTTTTCAAGGCAGTAATACAACAGATGACGGTTCAGTAGAATATATGAGATACAGAAAAGCAGATGAAGATGTTAATTTTTCAAAAGATGTATATATCAATCAAGGTAGAAAATTATACATCCATAAAGAAACAGGTACAGATAGTTATATTGACTCGGTAAATATAGCATCAGTTAATCATACAACTTTTAGAAATGATGATATTAATGGGGAACTACGATTTAGAACTAATGGTTCTACTAAATTCTATATCCGTGCTAATGATATGTCAATGTCTGCTAATCTAACTTCAGGTGCCAATATTACTTGTGTAGCACTGACAGAGACGAGTGATAAAAACTTAAAAGAGGACATTAAAACAATAACTACAAAATGTAGCAACATAGTAAAGAAAATTAAGGTTAAGAAATACGCAATGAAAAATGATGAGAAGAAAAGAACAAATATAGGTTTTGTAGCACAAGAGGTTAAAAGTGCTATACCAAAAGAATTTGAAAATATTGTTAATGAAGATCATGAATATATGAGTTTGAATTATGGAAGATTAACAGTTGTGTTGTGGAAATCTTGTCAGGAGATGATGGATAAAATGGATAAGATGGAAGAAGAAATAAAAGAACTAAAAGCAAAAGCAAAAATAGAAAATTAAAATATATATTAATATATAAATGGGAAATAAACAATCTACAGTTGAGAACGGTTGTATTCAAGAATTGAGTAAAATTAATGAAGAAGAGTTAGACATCTCAAGAATAGATAAATTACAAATAAAAGCCTTAAAAGAAATCAATAGCAAAATTGAAAAATTGAACAAGGAAAAGCAAACAAAAATGATATATGCTATGCCGAAGGTGGATTTGTGTAATATGTCATTATTTTAAATTAATAATATTATATTGAAATAATATTATTAATTAATATGAATTTCTGCTTCAAGACGCACCATAAACATTTTATTAATATCACTTTCCCTTAACTTTACAAATAAGAATGAGTAGGGTTGAGCATCAACTGCTGTTCTGTAAATTTCCAGCATTGTCTTTTTGTCTATCAGGGCTGACTGTTCTTGAATAAATGTATCCAGTTCTGCTTGGTTTTTCAACTTGAAAATATATAAACTACTTGTATTCAATCTTACTATAGGAGCCAGTGCGTTCAGTTTTTGAGAAGAGGTTATGACTGACAGACCAAAATGCCTACTCTTCGTATAGAGACCGTGGAGGATTTTTGAATATCTCATAAAAACTCTATCTTCTGCCCAGTCGTCAATTATAAGAAGGCAACTATATAACTTGTTCATCTTGTTTTTCTTCTGGTATTCTATCACTTTGTGTTGTGTGTCTATGATGTGTGCCAGACTTTCAGGGTCATACTCATCAAACAAATATTGCTCTTTTTTGTTGTCTATCTTAAGTTCTTTTTCAATATATTTTATCACTTCTTTGTAGGCTTCATCTATGTGTGCTGTTGGTGATACAATGTATATTCTCTCAAAGCATCCTCTGTAGATTTTCAGGATTAAGTTTTGAATGAGAATACCTTTTCCACCCTGTGATGCTGATACAATGATGCTTCTGAATGGTAGTTTGTCTGCTTGTGGGTAGGGTGATTGTTTGAATTCATACTGTTTTACATTGATAGGTTCAATCTTGGGAACATCAAGTTTTTTCATATAAATTATTTAGAAATTAATTTCTAATATTCATTGTAAATGGCATATCTTATTTTGCTTGAAATGGGGTCGCGTAGGCTCCTTGAAAAGGGGTCGGAGCCTTGCGAGGCTTCGCATCGCGAAATTTGGGACAGACTGCCATATTGCCCCTCATAAGAAGGTTAATTAAAAATAAAAAATCCACCCCTTGTGCTCTTGCTTCTTTTTCACTCCCGACACGGTCTCTTTTTGCTATGACAACAAGCAGTAGAAGATTTGAAGCCTTTTTGCTCTTGAATTTGTTTGATGCTATGTTTCAATCAGCACAGTTCATTTTCTTTGACATTTACCTACCGCCCCTTATGGATTTTTGTTTGCGCCTAAAAATCCATATATAATTAGATAGTAGTAAAATATATCATCTAATTATATAGGATGAGCAGTTGTGAAGTTTTTGATAGTTATATCAATACAATAGATGTGATTGAAGATAGTGTCATTGATGATACTAAATTTCCAATTGTAAAAGATAATAAACTTAAACAGATATTCAGGGTAATGCTGGAGTTCCTGAAGGCAATTATAAATTGTCTTAAGTATTATATAAATGCCACCAAAGAAAAGCAGTAAAAGCAAAATACCAAAAAAGCCAATCCCTGAAGATTTTGAACTATCAGATGAAGAACCCGCTGTTGTTAATCTGAATGAAGAACAAAAACTGACATCTAAAAACATTGTATTTGAATGTCCCTTGTGTAATGGCAAACTACAGATGAGAAATGAAATTGAAATCAACCCCAAGGGCATCAAATGTAAATGCTCCCCCTGTAGTTTCAAAATCAGCAAGAATGATAAAACAATGAATGTAAAAAAGGATGATGACGGTGAAATTGTTTTAGAAAGTGAAGACCATAGCATCAGTTTCAGTTTTAACCGAAGGAAATTACACCAGAAAATGAAGATGAACAACACAGAAACCAAATGATAAGCGATATAATGGGGACACCACACAGTGGTATGGGTTCAAAGGAACCGACGCCTACAAGCAAGAAAAAACAAGTGTCAATAAATGATATGGATTAAAACTATTTAAAGAGTGATTTTAACACACTTTGAACTCATAAATAAATAAATATATAAATAATTATATATAGAAATGAGTGATTTAGATGATAAACAGCCTGAAATGGCAGAGATGCTGAACAAGATGACAAGATACAACAAGAATGTCAAAACACTGATGGACTTAATGAACAAGGCATTAGAAAAACTTGATATATTAGTGAAAAATAAATCAAGTAATGATACTGATGCTGATGCTGAGAAAGAAAGGATGGATAAAATCTTTGAGGCTAAAAAAATCGGCAGACCTGTAGGAACTTTTGAAACCAAGCAACACCAGTATCTGAAAATGCTGAACGAAGGCAAGATAAAAATGCCAAAGTCTCAGACACTTGAGTTCTATAAAATTGAAAAAGACGGTGAAGTCTTCAAAGTGATGGGTGAATAGATGAAAATTTGATAATATTATTATCTATAATAATATTATGAAATTGTTAGAATTGTTTAGTGGCACTGGTAGTGTTGGAAGTGTAGCTAAAAATATGGGCTGGACTGTTGTGTCATTAGATTTGAAAGGGGCTGATATAAACTGCGACATACTACAATGGAAATACAAAAAAATATCCAGTGAAATACTTTGACTTTGTCTGGGCTTCTCCCCCCTGTATTGAATACAGTATTGCTAAAACGGTTGGAACGCGAAAAATTGATGAGGCTAATGCCATCGTTTTGAAAACGCTTGAGATAATTAACTACTTTAATCCGCGAGTATTTACAATAGAAAATCCCCAGAGCGGACTTTTGAAGAAGCAGGAGTTTATGAAAGGGCTTCCGTATTTTGATATTGACTATTGTAAGTATGGTTTAATTTACAGGAAACGCACTAGGCTCTGGACTAACTTGGACACTTGGACACCCAGACCTCTTTGTAAAAAAGATTGCGATAGTATTGATGGAAACCGTCATAAAGAAACTGCCCAGAGGGCACCCAATGGTAAAAAAGAGAACTGGAAAGAAGGCTATACCTTGTTCAAACAAAAGGATTTGTATAGAATACCTCAAGCATTGGTTGAAGAAATTATGACTGCTGTAAATGTTGTATGTTTTCAGTAAGATTGGGTTGTAAAGGGTTCCTACACTTGGGCTCATTAAGTAGGATTTGGGTTTCCTACTTGGTAGGATTTTCATTTCCTACTTGGAAAGGTGCTCATAAGGTAGGATAGGGGGTTCCTACTTGGGCTCATAAGGTAGGATAGGGGGTTCCTACTTGGGCTGGATTTCGGTTCTCAACTTGGAATGGAGAGGTGCCATTCCTGAAAATGTATGGGTTCCATTCCCCAAAATGTAGGGGGTGCATTCCTACCCAAAAATGATTAAATTTCCTTCATAATCTGCCCAAAATGGAGGGACTACATTCCCCAAAATGGAGGGGTTCCATTCCCATTATCTGGGCTGGATATTCCCATTATCTGGGCTGGGTATTTCTGCTCCCTGCCCCCCTACAGGGTGCTCCCTGTCCCCCCTACAGGGTGCTCCCTGTCCCCCCTACAGGGTGCTCCCTGTCCCCCCTACAGATTGGGTGGTTAAGAGGGATTTTAAATCATTTTGAGCCAAACTGTCCCCCCTACAGGGTGCTCCCTGTCCCCCCTACAGGGTGCTCCCTGTCCCCCCTACAGGGTGCTCCCTGTCCCCCCTACAGATTGGGTGGTTAAGAGGGATTTTAAATCATTTTGAGCCAAACTGTCCCCCCTGCAGGGTGCTCCCTGTCCCCCCTACAGGGTGCTCTCTGTCCCCCCCTACAGATTGGGTGGTTAAGAGGGATTTTAAATCATTTTGAGCCCCGACTGTTCCCCTACAGTTGCCCTGACTGTTCCCCTACAGTTGCCCTGACTGTTCCCCTACAGGGTGCTATCTGGGCTGGATATTCCCATTATCTGGGCGGGATATTTTTGATTTCTGGGCTGGATATTGACACCTAACGCCTGTGGTTAGAACTTTTGACAGACTTTGTCAAAACTTTTGACAGACCTTGTCAAAACATAAAGACCTACTGGAAATCTCAAAAAACTATGTACTGGCTTTACCATTGCTGGGGTCTGGCTTTATAGATAAATTCTTTCATAATTTATCTTAAAGTCTCATCTCATAGGTATAGGCTTTACAATGTTTTTTTTGAATGAGGGTAAGTGTATAGTTTGTTGTTTCAGTTCTTGGTATAGTCTATTTTACAATCTATTGTATTGCTTATGTTGTTTTTTTTGTTATATGGTTGTTTGTTATGGTTTATATTATTGTTTTCTATAAGGTGTTGCTCCCCTGTCTTTAGTATTTACCCCATAGAATTTTGTTGTATCATAATCTGGGCGGGTAGATAGGAAAGACGGGGGAGCAACAGTCTAACTACCATGAACACAAGTTATTTGATTTATAAACCAACTTAGAGACTTGGCTATCTCTTGGGCACCATGGCCGTATGGGTCGCCATGAGGCTGGCAAACTCACACCGCTGGTAAACCCAGCTAGATGTAGGCGACTTGACTGATCCAGGAGATTCAAATGCAATGGGAACACCATCAGAAAATCGTGATTTACTCTCTGGTAAACGAACTAACAGTTTGCTAATTATTGAACATGGCCCTAATCGAAATGATAAAAACATGTTGATTTACCCAGCGATTCAACATGGTGGATCTTTCCATGTTTTTTTCTACAAGGTGGTGCCCCAGTTCGTTAGCTAAGTTGGTGCAAATAACTCCCATTTCACTATGGTTTATAGTAGATATAACTATAGTATTCATGGGGTTTATAAACCAACGTTCACATCACTGGGGGGCACCATCCTGTACCATCTGGTTATTTAACACTTCGCCATGGAAAATCACCATTTTGATTTAGTCAACCATCTATAAATGGGTCATGGCTTCCATGGCAAACCATGTATGTATGTTATAGTAGATATAACTATAGTTAATGGGGATATTATGGTACTATAGATATATATAAACAATAGATGATGGGTTTTTTAACCATCAAAATCCATGAAATATATATTTACCCAGAGAAAAACCCGGAATTTCTATGGCTTTTGCATGGCTTTCCATGGCGCCGCTAAGAGGATTCCATAAAAAAAAACCGAGGCCATGGCGGCGGCTGGGTCTGGCCAGATCCAAGTGGTGGAAAAACCATAAGTGGCTGGTGGTTGATCTACAAGGTGGTGCCCCCTAGATAGCTAAGTTGGTTTATAACTCCAATAACTATGGTTTATAGGTGATATATCTACAGTTAATGGGATTATAAACCAACTTATAACTTGTGGGGCACCACCTTGTATGGTAAATCTATGGTAAATCTATGGTAATCAATAATCAACGATATTAAAATAACATATATCTGGTTGGTGGTTGACCTACCCCTCTGAAAAATGATGGAGTTAAAGTCAGTTGGGATGATGACATTCCCAATATGATGGGAAAAATAAAAGCCATGTTCCAAACCACCAACCAGATAAGTTATAGGACATTTCAAACTCTACCTTCCCCATTCCCAAAAGCTGACCCTACGTTTGCCATTTTTAGATGTAAAATTCGGCAGAAAAAACGTCATTTATAAATGGGGATAAACCCCACGACATGGAACAGTACTATCAGTTATGGCCCAACTAACAGTGATGTTTATGGAATGAACTAACTCCTATAAGTAAGATTATATATCATTAAAAACCCACAAACATAACTGTTCAGGGCCACAACTGTAGTACTTTAATAAACCACCATACGATGATCCAAGCGCGATTGGGCATTCATCCTGTGTTTGCGACCCAGAAACAACGCGAGCTATACCTCAAAATTGATGGTTTATAAGGGAAAATCCTAGAAACGATAATAAATCCAATCTAGTTGGTGGTTGACCTACCCCTCTGAAAAATGATGGAGTTCGTGGGTTGGGATGATTCTTCCCAATATATGGGAAAATAAAAAAAACAAACCACCAACCAGCAATGGAATGAACCAGCATAGATACTTCAAGTTCATGTTCAGTAGAATTGTATATGTTCCTCCATAAATAGCAGAAACAGAATGCACCAACTTCCTTTGTGTGAAATTCAAGTACTGCCAATTCCAAAGAATTATCCCCTTGCTCCCACTGAAATTGCAAGAAACTTCAGTACCCTTACATCTGGAAAATCAAGATCGTATTATTTGTTGTATCCCGATTGCATCCCATCTATATATATATGTGTATATGTATGTATGTATATATATATATTTATACATATAATCATATATATATATACTGCATGAATCTGCTGGTTTCACTTTTTTACCCATGGTTTTGTTGCGTACATGTGCTCAAAAAAACACATTGCTGGTGAAATCCCATGCAGGTTAAACAATCATATTCTGGTTGGTGGTTTTAACCATCTTGAAAAATATGAAAGTCAATGGGAAGGATTGTCCCATATATTATGGAAAATAAAAAATGTTTGAAACCACCAACCAGATATTCTTCAGATTCTGATGAACAATCCCATGAATTGCATTGAAAAAGTAGATTCGACTAGATCCCGCGCGGGGATTGCACCCATGCCTGGTGTGCTGGTGGCCGCCATGATTGTACCCCATATGCTCCATGGAGCTGGAAGATGCACACCAACATGACTGCCCAACAGAAATCACCTAGTTATGTAGGTAAATTTAAAAAAAACAGCACCATGGAGCATATGGGGTACATATCACATATATATATATTGGTTAATGTCATGGTTTCCTAAAATGGGAGTACCAATTTTAACCATCATTTTCAATACTCAACTGGCCTAATGACTTGGATGATTTGGGGGGACCCCTCATGTTAGGAAACCGGAAATATCTATCTATATATCTATCAACCAACTATAATAATAGATATATAAGCCAACCTATATATATATCTATATATATATATATATCGATCTTATATAAACCCGAGTTATTGGAGTTATAAGCCAACCAACTTAGCTAACTATGGGGCATCACCTGATATATTATCATTGAATCATTCACCACGTGTAATGTCTATGACATGGCTGAATGAACAAATACTATGATTCAATGGCTCCATAGTGTCTTCCAAGGAAAATCAAAAAATGCTATCGCCCTACAAGACTCTTCCTGGAAAAACAACAAAATATATGGCTAGATATATATATATATATCTATATCTATATATATATATATATATCTATATATCTATATATCTATATATCTATATATCTTTATATAAGCCAACCTATATATCTATGTATATCTATATATCAAAACAGCACTATGGCTCCCACTATGTTTGCACCCCAAGCATCGATCACTCCATCGCAGTTGGTGTCCAAGTCCTGAAAATTGTTGACGTGCCACTGGCTTTGTTGTAACAGCCTAGGTTTAACATTAATTAATCAACATAATATGGCATTGACATATTAACATATTAGATCGTTTTTTTTGTTTAATCAATCCCTTATGAATGTGATCTGTTAGATGACCATTTATTTAGCTCAGAATTAAGCCCAAAAGTTATTAACCAACTTATTAACAACTTAAAAATCATATCATGAACTATCATACATATATACTTTCATATACTATCATATACTATCATATACCGTCATATACTATGATCTATGGTCAAAAACAAACATATGGATGATCAATTTAGATCTGCTGGAATAATCCTAGGCTTGAACATATTCTCGCTTGAAAGCATCAAGCAAACATGGTCAATAAAGGAAGAAAACAAAATTATTTTGACATGATTCCTTTAAAATAAAATGGTCAAAGAAAATAAAGGTCAAAAAAAATGGTCTATCATTCCAAAGTCGCCGTTATTTTGTTGATCTGTTGGTCCTGTCAGCAGCTGTCA
This sequence comes from Cladocopium goreaui, assembly GCA_947184155.2. Lineage (NCBI taxonomy): Eukaryota > Dinophyceae > Suessiales > Symbiodiniaceae > Cladocopium > Cladocopium goreaui. The sequence continues at coordinate 428,198 of CAMXCT020000258.1, read as the reverse complement.
GCTTTGCTAAACATCCTTCAAAGGGCTGGCTTTATGGGGAAAAACAATCCCTACACCCATGCAATGCCATTAGGTTCTAATAGGATTGGGGGTTCCAAGTAGAACTTGACTATCGTAATTGGCATTGAAACACCATCCTTGCTATGGAGCGGCATGGGTCCTAGACTTTGCAACCCAGAACATTGAATAGCTGATAATGTGGTGATCCCAATTTAAAACTTTCCATTTGGAGGCTATCAAGACCTTACTTAGGGTAACTTAGGGCTGAAATTGGGGCTATAATAGAGGTATTACTACGGTGGTAACCTCCATAAGTTGGGATTTGCAATATTCATAATCCCTCTAACTATGGTTATATCAATGTTCATTTTAGGTACCCTGAATGGAAGCGTAAGGGAATACAGCCACAAAATATGGCTATGATACAGTAGCTCCATTGTAAGGTCCTGAAAGTCCCACTGCTTATATATCCACTTATAGCTAGAACTGCACCAACAACCACCCCACGAAAAAAGGATACACAAGGGGTGAATTCTGTCGAGTCTTGGCAACACCCAACTAGTTGACACAAGAGTTTCTGAAGATCCCCACGGATGTAGTGAGACACAATGGGGATGTCGTGGTATATGGAAGATATGATATGGGATATCATTGCCAATCTTAGATACCCTGCAAAAAATGACAAATTCTTTGCTGGTTAGTAGATATTCCCATTAATACCAAAAGACTAAAGGATTAAAGTATCCATGTAAGATTGACCTAGATATGAGGGGATAGTTTGTGGGAGATTTGACAACATTCAGTGATAGGCCTTAACACTAATAACTGGCCCAGAAAACCCATTTTAATGGTATGTATATATATATTATAACCAACCAGTTTCAGGAGTTATTTCATCCTGTTGCCAAAACTGTGAAGGCTCAAAACTGTACCAATAAAGTGGCACCTGGATGATTTTTGGGTCTCCCAGTGATGGAACCCGAAATTATCACCATGCCAGTTTCATGCTTAAATAAATCCCCTAGATGTTTATCCGTTAAACTATATTCTGAAGGCTGACCAGTTGAACTATCACGTTAAATCCCCTAGATGTTCAACCTTAAGATGGGTTAAACGATGTTTTTTGAAGGTTGAAGCCACATTCTTGATGGCTAACCCGAAATCATCTATGACTTCCTTTCTGGTTTAGGTCCTATCTTTACTTGTTATGTGAATATGGTTAACTCATCATATTTGATGGTTGGCACCCCCAATCCCCCATTTTTAAGAAGCACCTAAATAATCAACGCACAAAGCTCAAATGGGTTTGTCTGAAAATAGGATACCCCAAGATTCCATTTTTGATCAGCATATTGTTGAAATGGCCAGGTCAGTGGTACACCGTATACCCAATTTTCAGATCCACCCAACTGCATTGTCGGTCTGCCATCTTTCCGTCAGAGGTCGGTGCTGGACATGTATCTGGGTAAATTCTAATATTTCACTAACCTGAATTAAGGCCATGTGGGGATGATTTCCCTTTCTAACCATGATTTCCAGTGAGGTCGCAGTGAGGTCGTTATAATTTACCCAGATGCATATAATTATGTATATATATAAACCAACAACAATGGGAATTTTACCAACAACAATGGGAATATACCGGGATTATGATAGAACTTCATGGATTTTCATCAACATATCATAGGAATATGACGGACTATGGTAGAACATTCTGACTGACATAGTGGAACTTGATAAGGGTCTCCTAAAAGCATGGCCAATCTTCAATGTCTTAAGCAGTTTGCAGGGTTCTTAAAATGTGAGATCCCCAAAACCACGGGATTCAATACTATTTCATGGTCATCCATGACTTGGATGATTTGAGGGTATCCCCATGACTCAGGAAACCTCCATATAGTCTATCCCCATTTTGTTCCCCAAAAAAGCACACATAAATTATCCAAGGGTCAGCCCAACATACAGACTTTAAGTGGAATGGGTTGGAAATCCATCCAACTCCAAAACAAAACAGCGAAGTGTCTGGCGAAATGATGGAAAAATAGCACAGTTTCCACCTATGTTCCAAAAGAAAAAAACATTTACTTAGCGAAGGACAGTGCTACATGGGGTTAGTGACTACTTCACTCGGATTTAGTTCGCAAATTTGACTATCGTATATCTACTAGATCCCATATTGACATTGGAGTTATTTGCAACAACTTAGCTATCGTAAACGGGGGCCCCACATTGTAGATCCCAGCTATGACTTAGGGTACCGTATGAAACATGTACCAACATTTGCCCAACATCAATCACCCAGTTATGTAGGTAAATATACCAGCACCATGGAGCATATGGGTGATAGTGATCTTTGTTGCTTGAACAAAATGTTTATAGAGTCCAATTATGTTGACATTCCCTACATCTACCATGGTTTCGTTTGGGGGTGTTTAATATTTAGGGGAAGGGATTATTCCATCCATCTTCGGATGGCGGTTGATGATGCCAGGCCTGTTATGGCCATTGAACAGAGTTATAAATGTTATAACTGGATGTTTCTATTTCAAATATATACATATATATATACATTCTATAAATGGGGTTTTGTTAGCTATATAAAAATGCATTATAAATGCATTATACATGTATTATAACATATTATAGTATTATACATTCTATAAATGGGCTTTTGTTAGTACTTATAAACTGGTATAACTCGGGCCCTCTAACTGTTTTTGGCTTTGTATATTTCGGGCTTCCCGAAGAGTTGATAGACATATTGATTTATCATCGGTGATTGAAATAGCCCTTTTTTTAAGACATGGCAATAGATTAATAATGATATTCAATATTCGTATTTTGTTCTTTCACAGCTTACTTGGTATCCCACGAATCGTAAGTGGCTTGTATCCCAGTTAGAAGATGTTAGAAGTAGGATAAGTAGGCTTAATCCACAAACATAACTAGGTTTTTTTTACCCACTTACGATTCGTGGGTAGTTCGCCAGCTCAAAAGACATCAACCAAGAGGGCCAAGATACTTTCACGAGTTTCTCTGCGTCCAGGGGATGTAAACGGCCCAACAAGCCTTCGGTCACTGAACGGTCGTTGAATGATCGTTCAGCAATTTGGGCATGAACAAATGCGAAGAACTTCACGTTTGAAACTCTGTTTCATGGCAACATCTAGGACAATTAGTGGCAGCCAAATCTTCGTTAAACATGTCCAGGACGCCAACTTGTGGGGTCCCGGTCCCGAGATAGATTTTTTGGCAGTATAGGGCCGCCCTCACACCGAAAAAGACTTTTTAAGGGATGATTCCCCCACGCCAGTCGCGATGCAAAAATCTCAACTTTAGCACCGTAATTACATTATATCATTCAATAACCAATGTTGTATCCTAGAACGTCGCATAAATATCATAAATCTATAATATAAATCTGATATCATGTCCCCATTATAGCAGCATTTTTCATGGGAAGTAATCTAGTACTTATCCTACAATGTGAGGCCCCCCAGTTATAAGTTGGTTTATAAGCCCCAGCAACTATAGTTATAAGTACCATAAACCATAGTTATTGGAGTTATAAACCAACTTAACTATCTTGGGGGCCTCACATTGTTAGTGAAGTACTCATCCCATTAAGTGGTATCCCAGTATCCCACTGATCCTCCAAAGCATCACAAAAAACATCTCGAATGCAAAGAGTGCCAGGAAAAGCAATGCCTGAAACCTGAACACCACCTGGTACTTGAATTAGACTATGCGTATATATATATATGATATATACTATATACATATATATATTCTATATATATATATATGACAAAATCCATCTGATGTAATGATAGATGTGCAATTTGTCAAAACCTGCTAGACATCAAACATCAGTAAACATCTCCAAATTCTCTAGCCGTCTCACCGTTAACAAAAAGTACCGTATTTCAAAAAACACCACGTGACCGTCACAACGAACCGACCATGGATTGATGAGTTTACCGTGCTGTGCGTAGTGGTGCCCCAAAAATGTGTTCTATTGTTGATTTACTACCAATATCTGATCATATATTACAGTTATACTATAGCTATAACAAATTAGAATCACCGGCTTTATGTTGGAGTTATGTTCACCAACTTACCAGCATCACCTTGTATCACATGTTTTGTACATCTCTGCCATTTGTGTGTGTGTGAGAACAATGCTACCATCCATCCCATTTGACAAGATTTCATGCAGAAGTGGGCCATTGATTTATGAGTTATAACTGGTTATTTCTATGAGATTATACATTCTAAAAATGGGATTTTTACTTAGTACTTACACAGTAACTGAAACTGGTATAACTCGGGCCATAACTGTGGGAATGAACAAATCGTGTGTATAAAGTCTATGGATGACCGTCGTCGAATGCTTCACCGCTCCAGGTTCAACCAAACCGATTCAGCATACAGTAACAACCGTCGAAAAAGCGAAAAAAGGACAAAACAAGCATCACAAAAATTCGTCCCTAATATTATGGTTGGTGGTTTTAACCATCTTGAAAAATATGAAAGTCAATGGGAAGGACTATCCCATATATTGTGGGAAATAAACAAAATGTTTGAAACCACCAACCAGTTTAAATACATCCCTTTTTCTTGGGCCAACAATTCACAGATCCAGTATGATCCAATACAAAACCAAGGGCTTCTGGGGAATACTTTCCATGTGAGGCCTGGGAAGGATCTTTTCTGGACCTCGAGTAGAGTAGATAGATTATAGATATATACATATATATAGACCTTAAAAATTATAACTGGCTAATTTCTAACCTCACTTAAGTGATTTATATGTACGTGTACATATATATATATATATATCCTCCAAATCACCAAAAATAGGTGGCATAAACCATTCCCAGTCATGGGTGGTTTCTGACATTGTTTTTCCCACATTATGTATATGTATTTCACCAGCCAAATGATTTACAAAAATCAACCCATGACCGCCAAAACTGACAGCCACCGCGCAACTATTGGAAGATATGAGTTCCTGCAAGGTCAAGGCTTCGTCTCCTTGCAGCTTGCAGGTTGTGAAGAATTCTGACGCCAGACGAGACTATTTGAACCATAGGAAAACCATGGGAAAACCATGAGAAAATGGTGATTTAGCCAAGAAAAATTGCATCTAACAGGATTTATAATTAGCTGATTTATGATAGCTAAGTCGGTGCAAATAACCCCTATTTCATCATGTTTTTGATACTTACGAAAATAACTTATAACTAGAGCTGATATGATTTATAACGCAACTTATAACTGGGGGGCCCACATTGTAGGGGATTTAGAGTATCTGACATATGATTCAGGCACGATTTATCATATTGGCATATATTCAAAATGAAAAAACATGAAGCAAACATTTTGTGTAATTAATTGGAATTAGATTTCCCGTAAACGACTGCAGTTTTTGTTTTGGGTACTTGGTTGGGGTATCCACCCGTGGACAAGCAGCCAGGATCGTTGAACATACAATGACATTACAAATAGCCTCAGGGAATCAGTTCAACCCGGCAATGGAACATCCAGAATCCATGTCCAATCAATCTTTGAGATCACTTAAGAAATGATTCCCACAGGAGCTAGCCATATGGTCCCCTTAAGTATGTACCAATTCTCGTTTTTTCCCATCCCCAATAGTCCCCACTGTGGGGGTGATTGTCCCACTAGACTCCATCAAAATGATGGGCTTCAGAGTAAAGCAAAGAGAGGAAATAAATGGAATGAACTAACTCCTTGAACTAGGGTTATCATTGTAAACCCATTTAATGTGCTTAAAACAATGCCGTTTTTACCACCCATGACTGGGAATGGTAACCATACCATCTATAAACATGGCATCATGGTGTTTTTCCTGGGGTATGGTGCGAAAATGGCATTGTTCTTGTTCTACCCACGTTATAACTGTCTCTTAAGGGCCAAACAAAAGAAACGGCTCAGGCCGATGATAAATCTGCAATCCGCTGTCAATGATCCCGAAATGGCTCGGAATCATCCCCAATAAACCAACAGAACGGCCCCTCATCAAGGGTGATTGTTGCTCTAAAAATGGTCAAACATACTGGTATTTACAGTGTTTTATGACAAAAGTAGGCTCCAAATAGTACATCTCCCCATCATCCCATATGCTCCATGTATGGAATATTTACCAACATTTACCTTATAAATGACCCAGTTATGTTGGTAAATATACCAGCACCATGGAGCATATGGGCATAACTATTCAACAAGAATTTTTTGGGCACCGGTCACTGCTCATTTTCAACACTGAAAAATGTGGTGAAATCCCCCGTCATTTTCACTCATCCCCACAGGATGGGGCCCCCGTCGATAGCGTGAACCGTTGCCTGAAAAAGTGGCTGAATTCTATGGTTTATGGTAGATATAACGAACTAGTCTGGTTGGTGGTTTGGAACATGAATTTTATTTTCCATTTCATATATGTCATCCTTCCCATTGACTTTCATATTTTTCAAGATGGTTATTGCACCACCAACCAGTAGTTAATGAAGGTTATTTCATGGTTTATAAACCAACGTTCACATCACTGCAGTTATGGCCATTTATCAGTTCTAAGTACTTATAACCCCATTTATAGAATGTATAATCCCAGTTATAACCACTTATAACTGGTAAATGGCCCTAACTGTGGGGGGCCCTGGGCCCCCGTCATATCCGTTGGTAAATCCTGACGCCGCCGAGACACCGTCTGAGTCGAACTGCGTGAACGCGGCTTTGCAGACTTGTCGGGAGACCCATTGCCCTGGGCGATGGTTCTTCATTCCTGTGGATACCCTGATACCCTGTGGTTATTGAACGCTTTACGGGAAGATCCACCATTGTTCATAGGTACATGAATGAAATCAAGTTTATCATTTATAAATGGACCATTGTCCATATCTGTCTGAAATAACCAGACGGTACTCCCAAGAAAAATATGGCCCACTTAGTAAATCGGATGCACATCAGTTCGCAGTTTATGTTGGTCAATTTGATTTGTCCAAACAATGGGCAATGGGTATACTCGGGTAAAAAAAACAATGCCACACATCATTGCCAATCTTAGATACCCTGCTAAAAATTGAATTGTTACCCGCAAGGTGGTGCCCCATAGTTAGCCAAGTTGGTTTATAACTCCCATAACTATGGTTTATGGCAGATATAACGAACTAGTATTCATGGGGTTTATAAACCAACTTATAACCGGGGGGCACCATCCTGTGGCGAATATGTACAACAAGGGCCCTCACTGACGACAGCTAGTTTGCAACCGTCTGGCGACCCCTTTTTTTGGAACCGGGCGTGGCCTCAGTCTTGTCTGTATAAGGGCTGGCTACACTGAATGAGAATCGCATTCCCTTCTAGCCATTCCCGATCTTCTGCAGCGAGCTGCTCCAGTTCGGTGGTCCAGACATTGGATGTGACAATGAGAGCGACATTCCAAACCCAGATGCGATAAACATACATGCCTGTCGCCGAGTGCCCAAGTGAAATTTCGGCAGGCGGCGCCTGAAACAATTTTTTGTGCTTCAAGACAAGATGGACACTAGCTTCATCAAACACCACACACCGGTGCCGTAGCACATCATATTCCCTCATGTCGGGCTCCAACACCCCAGAACAATTGGTTTCATACGTGTGATCTGCGCCAAAGAGAGACCGTGCATAGACAGTCTTCCCCAGGCGCGTTGGGCCATTCAGCACCAAGAATTTTCGGCGATGCATAGGCCGCGTGAACTGTGGCAAGAACAGCTGCGTCACTTCTGGTAGTTCCACTGGCTCTTTCTGCAGTGGGCGCAAGAGCTCTGCTGCAGCAGCCTGCTGCTGCTGAATGTACAGCTCCCGTTGTTTCTGGCCATGGTACTTCAGGTTCTCACAGTAAGCACGAATGTTGCGCTTGCATTGGACGTAGTGCTGCTCGGCACACTCCTTGTTAATCTTATCCCCCTGCCAAAGTCCAGTCACCCAGTCGGGGCTCACTGTGAAAGTCTGGCAAGTGGTCTGGCGAAAAATGGACCCTTTCTTCTCCACTTGGAGATAAAAGTGCCCTTGATCCAGTGCACGACGGACTGACCGCCCACGAGCCTGCGAGGAATCCAAGGAGATGTGCGGCTTGCACCCACGAAATGCCAAACTTTGTCCAGACAGATGCACTTGTCGCCCTGGCCGCAACATGCGGGTGCATGGGCCAGGAAGGTACGGTGCTAGAGCCTATCTGGTTCTGTTAGCCATCAGAACCAAACATGAAACAGGACCGAAAAGTATGGGGAAGGTGCGTCCTCACATTGGGCTGCGAAAAAGAATGACTGGCACTGGGAATGAAAGAAAAAATGACATGATTCAGGCTTGCGAGAGAGGTGCCCGCATTGCTGCCGAGTCGCGGGTGTCAAACATCATGTGCAAGTGAATGGAAGGCACTCTGCGTTGCAGCGTCACCTCTGTGTGGAGCTCCAGGGCGGTGCTGACCCGTTCAAAGCGGTACTTGTTGCCGAGCTCGGTCATCCAACTTTGAAAGTCATCCCAAATGGCAAGCACCTGCGGTGCGTTTCGTAGGCCGGCACTGAGCAGATCAATGTCGACAGATGGTCCTGCCGCAAGCAGGTCCAAGGAAGGGTGATGCTCAATCATGCTAAAGGAGCCACTGTATCGGAACATAGTACCAGTGCCCTTGTATGCTTGCGGCGATGGCTCGTTGACAATCGGCTCTTCGACATGCCACCCTGCCAGTAGGTCACGTGCAGCACGTGCAAACTTCACAGGAATTTGCGGCAACATGTCGCGCAAAATCTGCGGCCTGTCGGCTTGTGCAAATGAAGCTCTCCACCGCTGCCGCTTGGCGTGTCCGTGCTCATTCCGAGCGGCCATTCGCTGCGCAGCCCATTTGTCGCGCAGCCATATCAGCAGCTGCTTGCGTGCCTCCCGGTCAGAGGGGCCGTCTGGCGGCGGCTGCTTACCACAGAGTCGCCGTCGGACAGGCATGGCGGCACTGTGGCTCAATGATCATGTTCTTGTTTTGCTGCGTGACATGAAGGGGCCCTCATGGGAAGTTAATACCCTGGCAGCTAAGCAGTCGATGACAAAGCGACCGTACAATGAACAGCATGCAATGCCTCACCATGCTCTGTCTGGATGTGGGCACGGCGGCGGCACCCAAACAGCAGACCAAGCCTGCTCGCAGGCATGAGGACAAGCAAGCTTCCCATAGAGGAGCAGGAGATAGACGCGTCAGTTCTGGACATTGATGAGTTCAAATTGGTTATAAATGGGAGTCTATAAGGTCGAAATGGGGTTATGACTACTTATAACTGGTGAATGGCCATAACTGGTATAATAGCTGGTCTTTCACAGAGTGCAATGCACAAGAGCGGGCCAAAGAAAAGACTACAAGGCAAACAAGTGTGGGCAGCGGCTCAGCAGCTTTGTTTTCGTCAAGTACGCACGGACTTTCCGCGCCACTCGAGACTGTTGTCCCAGCGCTTGCATGGCTGAAAAACCTTGGCAGGAGCATGGAGAGGACCAAGCGACGGGTATGGACTGCGACAAAACCCAGACGACAGCACGGACAGGATCGGTCGGAGGACCGCGGAGGACCAAGCAACGGGAAAAACTATGGAAAAACGGGGGCAAAAATGGCGGTCCTCCAAATCCGCCTCTGGGAGAATAGAATTATTTGTAGCTACAAGCGAGGTTGGAGGACCATGTTGAAGCATGTTGTTCTGTGTCGCCACCATTCTAAAGGTGTCCCTTCCCACAGGCATGGTGCTTTTCTTCCTCCTCTGGGTCTACAGACCTATACATACATATCTATACCTACGTAGATATATCTTTTCATCGACATTATATATATATATATATACATACCTTTCTCTCCATGTCTTTCTCTATCTCTCTATCGCTCTTTTATTCTCGATCTATATATATCTCCATATACATGTCTATCGCTATCTAGAATCGGTACTAGAATGAAATACTCTAATGACCGGAAAGCGGGATCTTGAGCACTTTCATGCTGACAGCTTTGAACCAGGTAAAACCAAAAGACTGATCTTTATGTGCACATCTCCTGTTTTTTTTCAAAATGCAGCATGGCATTGAATGTTTGAAATTCCCAACGCGAAGCATTGGCTTTTCGAACCGGATCACGAACAGTCCCGATCACCGACTTGCATCTCGAACATTCTTTTCCTTTCGACCCGGATCACGAACATTCCCGATCACCGACTTTCATCTCGACCATTGTATTGAAAAGTGAAACGAACGCATTGGGATGAGGAAGCGACCAGTTTCATATCAGCCACCTCCTAAAAAACTACTGATTCTTGTACGCATTTTATTTCGAGGTCTCTATTCTCCAAATCACATGTCTATCTAGATCGATATAAGGCTTTCTGGGGTATGTTCCGACTTGTCTTTTGTAAAGAATCCACCTTGAAGTCGTTTCAAAGTTCTTCAAACCTAAAGTTTTGCGTTTGGCAAAGCTCAGCTGTGTCTCATAGATTTTCTGTCCGCGTCTCCTAGATTTTATTCCAGTCATTATCCCCTTTGGTGGTTTTGGATGGATAGGGCAATTCAGGCATCAACATTCCTTGAATTGGGCAATCCATCCTTTAGGGGGTCATTACACTCCCAAAAATTAGCATAACCCCAAAAATATTGTCGCGGATGAGATAGGGAGGTTCCCGGTTCAACCAACCCTTATATAATATCCAGCAACAACCAAGCTATCTAATCCGCTGGGGGGGTTCCTACACCGATTTAATCAAATGGGGGTGTGCTTCGAAGTTGCTACGCACGGAGCGGTTCGCACCCCCCAATTGACCAAATCAGTTCCTAATTATATAATATTCTCTTATATTAATATATGTATATACAAATATATGTACGTACGCATCTATCATCCCATATCATCTTTGACATTTGCTGTCATGAAACATTGCAATCCCAATAGTTCACTCACCTGCATGGTTTGGCCATTTGGGGATGATTGAGGTCGTTATCATTTACCCTTTTCCGACAATCTACTAATTCATGCAAGCACCCTCATTTTGCGGATGCTAGGCCTGGGAACTGGGTGTCATGCTGGTTGGTTACCCATCAAAAGTGGTGGTCGAACCGGGGAAGATTGATAGACCTCAACAGCGTTTTACCGTCTGGTAAATTAACATAGACCGTGGGAGATAGGGATGGAAGACTAGTTGCCATTAAACCTTGGTGATTTTAAGGGTCTATGTTAATTTACCAGTGGGTAAATCACTTTAACCATATAGGGATTCGTCAGTCGTTTTTTATGGTGGTGCACCGCGGTTGACCATTGGGGATTTATCAAACGATGGGCTTATATCATTGATTGAGCCTTATGGGTAACTGGCGAGAAATCACCATCAAACATGGGAATTTAACATGAACCAAGAAACCAAGGGTACAACTGCTAGATGTAGAGTCACTTCCCCCCTGGACAGGCAGCTGCACCATGTGCCCAGATGCAATGTGGCACAGCACCAGCCGCCAGCACCAGGCGCAAAGGCCCCAGAACGGCAGCAGCATCGCCAGGTCGTGCACGCACCAGGCGCAACGGCCGCAGCGCACCAGCATCCATCGCTGCCGCCGCAGCAAGAGAATGTTAAATCACTGACAGGATACGGCGTGTGCTATGTGTCACACAGTGGTGCGTCAATCAAGCAGGCCTCTGAATCCAATGAATGAATCTGAATAATCACTCCTACAGCCACTATGCAAAGCAATCGTCTGACTCCACTGACTGAATCGCTCTCACTTCCCACAGCCAACATGCAACATGAGTGGCCGGCTGCGATTGTTTTCAGACACCTTTGGCGTCAGGTTGTTAATCAGACATAGGTGCACACTTCGTGTGCAAACTTGCAACTTCCTCACGCGTGTGCGTGCCATTGTAACACATGCAGGACGACATTGGCGCCCTTCACGGGCAAATACCAACACAGAGTCTCCTGCATAGCTCTGCACTTGTCAGAGACATGCCCATGCAGACAAACTGCAAACATCAGGGACGACCATTGGCAACCTTGACCGCCAACAGCCACGACAAATCTGCCGTGCTCAGTTTCCCAGCTTGCTGCATGATGCGACGGCGTTTTTTCTCCTGCGCCCGGCACAGACAATTTGCTGCAAACAAGCTAGCATTGATCAAGACAGGACATTATACCATGTCTGATGGCCACCAGTCTATGTCCTGGCTCTTCACCTCTCGGGTTGCTTGCGCCAACTGCCGCTTCAGCGCCTGTCGCGCTGCTTTCAAATCTGCCAAACGGTCTGCCGGCGGCGCAACGGCCGCAACATCAGCAGGTGCTGCTTCTGACGACATGGCTTCGCAGCAAGTGCGTCAAGGTGAGGGTCACCCAGGGCAAGTTCCTTCTGGCCAAAAGCTTGCAGAGTCTTCTGACAGTTGCTTCAGGGTTGCACGCTGCAAGCACATGCTTGCAAAGAGATGACACTAACACTAGCCTACACGGGGAACCCAAAAATGGGGGCTGGGATTATGCATAAAACTCGGCTTCCACAAGCTGGACCCTAATAGTCTCACAACATTTTCACTTGTACGCAGGCAAGTCAAAACAAGGCTTTGTAAGCATACACCATACGGCGTCGCTCTGGCCACAAACATTGCACTTCCTCTCGGGTTGGTTTGACCCCTTCGGGGAAACTCACCGGAAAATCTATCAACTCCCGCAGCTCCCGATGGAGTACTTGCGGATCAGGCGGATTGGTGCATCCGACCGCTGCGAAGCTACTGCGCCATGCCTTCTGCGCCAAAAATTCACGCGGGCATTGCATCAGCTCCCAAATCCATGCCAGGGGATTCACCAAACCATGCTGGGAAGTTGCTTTCAGACCTTCGTGCCTTGCCCGCAAAAAGGCTTTGAAGCCAGCAAATGCACAAATGTCCAGCGGCTGCAGCACATCAGTGCATTGCGCCGGTATGTAAACCAGCTGCACCTTCTGCCTCTTTGCCGCTTGCATGACCTCCTTTGGCAAGTGGCTAGGCGCACAGTCCAGCAACAAGATACCTTGTTTGCCTGGATACAGCTTCAGCACCTCACCAATGTCTCGCAAGAGTTGCACCATGTTCGCAGCAGAAGTCCATGCAGACTTTTGCGCAATGATCTTCAATCGGGTTGGTGGCAAGGCTTTCTGTGCCCGCAGCAACTTGCGCGTCAGCCTCGTCTTGGAACCTATCAGGTGATGTGGTAACTTCCCTTGGACATCTGTAGAATTGCAAATGAGGCTGAGGTATGTCCAAGCTCCTCTCCGATCCTGCTTCGACACTTTCGCGACCGCAGGAGCCACCACATTGCCAAGCCGCGGCTTCATGGTATACCCTACGCTCGTCTCATCAACATTCAACATGAGAATGTCTCGGTCGGCAAGCTTCTGGTATAGATAGCGCAGATGCCGCCAAAAAGCATTGACCTTGCAGGACAAAGCATGCGGTGTGGAAACAACACCGACGCATCCAAAAGGGTGCAGCAATAGAGGGCGACAAAACAAACCCGAAAACTGGGACCAGAAATGGGGCCCTTAAGGCTAATCCTGTGCATGCAAACAATATACGGCAACGTACTCGGACCCTTTTTTGGGTCCGGAATCTGGACCCAAAAAGGGGGCCAAAATACTGCAGCAGTTTCCTCCCGTCCAAGGGACTTTCGCTTTTAAAACTGCCGGGTCCTTGTGCACCACCTGTTTCAACACTTTGCGGCGGACACCCCAGCGCGCACGCCACTTCTGCGCCCACTTGTTCACGTAGCGTCGCGGAGGGACACCCACGTCGAGCTGATGGCCGATAAAGGCATGCTCCCAGTGCAAGAAGACGTCCATCGAGGAAGGGGCCACACCATGCAAGACATTGCAATCACGCACCCAATCCGAAGTTGCGGCCTCTGCCAAAAAGGCGTGTGCCCTCTGCGCTGCTAGCTCGCCGAATTCAAGCCAGTCTGTTGGCGGGGATTCCAAAAAAAGCTCTTCTAGGGCTGCAGCTGTTGGGAACCCAGCATCCTCAGGGCGCTTGTACGTGGATAACCTGCAAGCCACGCGGACAGCGAGAGCTATGTTGTAGTTGGATAGCACATACACAGCTAGGGTCGTTCGGCGAGCTGCAGGCCCCAGGCCACAACATTGCACTCTCTTTTGCTGCCGTCTGGCCTGCTGGTAAGCGCCTTTCAACTCGTTCCGGTTAGCCACTAAAGCTTGCTGTAATCGGACTACTTCAGCTGCAGCTGCATCCGGCATCATGGCATACGCAGGGACGCCGGCAAGCCGTGTGTCACACAGGCAGACAATATGGAGACTCCTGCCTACGGGCCATGTGTTTTGCCCAAAGAAGCTGTATGACAAGGAAACGCTGTTGAAAGTTCATGCTTCAGAGAATGAGCAACAGTGTTGACGGAAACATGGAAACATGCCGGTCACCCATGCTGACGCAGAAGTCAAACTGAGCCCGTCCCAGCTCTGCAAGTAGCAGCAAGCGACGTGGCCATGCTGCAAAGTGACACCCAAGGAATCCAAGTCTGCAAGTGCGCTGCGTTGACAGCAGCCGGCATGTCACAACAAGGGCCCTCACTGACGACAGCTAGTTTGCAACCGTCTGGCGACCCCTTTTTTTGGAACCGGCCGTGGCCTCAGTCTTGTCTGTATAAGGGCTGGCTACACTGAATGAGAATCGCATTCCCTTCTAGCCATTCCCGATCTTCTGCAGCGAGCTGCTCCAGTTCGGTGGTCCAGACATTGGATGTGACAATGAGAGCGACATTCCAAACCCAGATGCGATAAACATACATGCCTGTCGCCGAGTGCCCAAGTGAAATTTCGGCAGGCGGCGCCTGAAACAATTTTTTGTGCTTCAAGACAAGATGGACACTAGCTTCATCAAACACCACACACCGGTGCCGTAGCACATCATATTCCCTCATGTCGGGCTCCAACACCCCAGAACAATTGGTTTCATACGTGTGATCTGCGCCAAAGAGAGACCGTGCATAGACAGTCTTCCCCAGACGCGTTGGGCCATTCAGCACCAAGAATTTTCGGCGATGCATAGGCCGCGTGAACTGTGGCAAGAACAGCTGCGTCACTTCTGGTAGTTCCACTGGCTCTTTCTGCAGTGGGCGCAAGAGCTCTGCTGCAGCAGCCTGCTGCTGCTGAATGTACAGCTCCCGTTGTTTCTGGCCATGGTACTTCAGGTTCTCACAGTAAGCACGAATGTTGCGCTTGCATTGGACGTAGTGCTGCTCGGCACACTCCTTGTTAATCTTATCCCCCTGCCAAAGTCCAGTCACCCAGTCGGGGCTCACTGTGAAAGTCTGGTATGCTGGGCAAGTGGTCTGGCGAAAAATGGACCCTTTCTTCTCCACTTGGAGATAAAAGTGCCCTTGATCCAGTGCACGACGGACTGACCGCCCACGAGCCTGCGAGGAATCCAAGGAGATGTGCGGCTTGCACCCACGAAATGCCAAACTTTGTCCAGACAGATGCACTTGTCGCCCTGGCCGCAACATGCGGGTGCATGGGCCAGGAAGGTACGGTGCTAGAGCCTATCTGGTTCTGTTAGCCATCAGAACCAAACATGAAACAGGACCGAAAAGTATGGGGAAGGTGCGTCCTCACATTGGGCTGCGAAAAAGAATGACTGGCACTGGGAATGAAAGAAAAAATGACATGATTCAGGCTTGCGAGAGAGGTGCCCGCATTGCTGCCGAGTCGCGGGTGTCAAACATCATGTGCAAGTGAATGGAAGGCACTCTGCGTTGCAGCGTCACCTCTGTGTGGAGCTCCAGGGCGGTGCTGACCCGTTCAAAGCGGTACTTGTTGCCGAGCTCGGTCATCCAACTTTGAAAGTCATCCCAAATGGCAAGCACCTGCGGTGCGTTTCGTCGTAGGCCGGCACTGAGCAGATCAATGTCGACAGATGGTCCTGCCGCAAGCAGGTCCAAGGAAGGTTGATGCTCAATCATGCTAAAGGAGCCACTGTATCGGAACATAGTACCAGTGCCCTTGTATGCTTGCGGCGATGGCTCGTTGACAATCGGCTCTTCGACATGCCACCCTGCCAGTAGGTCACGTGCAGCACGTGCAAACTTCACAGGAATTTGCGGCAACATGTCGCGCAAAATCTGCGGCCTGTCGGCTTGTGCAAATGAAGCTCTCCACCGCTGCCGCTTGGCGTGTCCGTGCTCATTCCGAGCGGCCATTCGCTGCGCAGCCCATTTGTCGCGCAGCCATATCAGCAGCTGCTTGCGTGCCTCCCGGTCAGAGGGGCCGTCTGGCGGCAGCTGCTTACCACAGAGTCGCCGTCGGACAGGCATGGCGGCACTGTGGCTCAATGATCATGTTCTTGTTTTGCTGCGTGACATGAAGGGGCCCTCATGGGAAGTTAATACCCTGGCAGCTAAGCAGTCGATGACAAAGCGACCGTACAATGAACAGCATGCAATGCCTCACCATGCTCTGTCTGGATGTGGGCACAGCGGCGGCACCCAAACAGCAGACCAAGCCTGCTCGCAGGCATGAAGACAAGCAAGCTTCCCATAGAGGAGCAGGAGATAGACGCGTCAGTTCTGGACATTGATGAGTTCAAATTGGTTATAAATGGGAGTCTATAAGGTCGAAATGGGGTTATGACTACTTATAACTGGTCAATGGCCATAACTGGTATAATAGCTGGTCTTTCACAGAGTGCAATGCACAAGAGCGGGCCAAAGAAAAGACTACAAGGCAAACAAGTGTGGGCAGCGGCTCAGCAGCTTTGTTTTCGTCAAGTACGCACGGACTTTCCGCGCCACTCGAGACTGTTGTCCCAGCGCTTGCATGGCTGAAAAACCTTGGCAGGAGCATGGAGAGGACCAAGCGACGGGTATGGACTGCGACAAAACCCAGACGACAGCACGGACAGGATCGGTCGGAGGACCGCGGAGGACCAAGCAACGGGAAAAACTGTGGAAAAACGGGAGCAAAAATGGCGGTCCTCCAAATCCGCCTCTGGGAGAATAAAATTATTTGTAGCTACAAGCGAGGTTGGAGGACCATGTTGAAGCATGTTGTTCTGTGTCGCCACCATTCTAAAGGTGTCCCTTCCCACAGGCATGGTGCTTTTCTTCCTCCTCTGGGTCTACAGACCTATACATACATATCTATACCTACGTAGATATATCTTTTCATCGACATTATATTATTATATATATACATACCTTTCTCTCCATGTCTTTCTCTATCTCTCTATCGCTCTTTTATTCTTGATCTATATATATCTCCATATACATGTCTATCGCTATCTAGAATCGGTACTAGAATGAAATACTCTAATGACCGGAAAGCGGGATCTTGAGCACTTTCATGCTGACAGCTTTGAACCAGGTAAAACCAAAAGACTGATCTTTATGTGCACATCTCCTGTTTTTTTTCAAAATGCAGCATGGCATTGAATGTTTGAAATTCCCAACGCGAAGCATTGGCTTTTCGAACCGGATCACGAACAGTCCCGATCACCGACTTGCATCTCGAACATTCTTTTCCTTTCGACCCGGATCACGAACATTCCCGATCACCGACTTTCATCTCGACCATTGTATTGAAAAGTGAAACGAACGCATTGGGATGAGGAAGCGACCAGTTTCATATCAGCCACCTCCTAAAAAACTAGTCTTGTACGCATTTTATTTCGAGGTCTCTATTCTCCAAAGCACATGTCTATCTAGATCGATATAAGGCTTTCTGGGGTATGTTCCGACTTGTCTTTTGTAAAGAATCCACCTTGAAGTCGTTTCAAAGTTCTTCAAACCTAAAGTTTTGCGTTTGGCAAAGCTCAGCTGTGTCTCATAGATTTTCTGTCCGCGTCTCCTAGATTTTATTCCAGTCATTATCCCCTTTGGTGGTTTTGGATGGATAGGGCAATTCAGGCATCAACATTCCTTGAATTGGGCAATCCATCCTTTAGGGGGTCATTACACTCCCAAAAATTAGCATAACCCCAAAAATATTGTCGCGGATGAGATAGGGAGGTTCCCGGTTCAACCAACCCTTATATAATATCCAGCAACAACCAAGCTATCTAATCCGCTGGGGGGGTTCCTACACCGATTTAATCAAATGGGGGTGTGCTTCGAAGTTGCTACGCACGGAGCGGTTCGCTCCCCCCAATTGACCAAATCAGTTCCTAATTATATAATATTCTCTTATATTAATATATGTATATACAAATATATGTACGTACGCATCTATCATCCCATATCATCTTTGACATTTGCTGTCATGAAACATTGCAATCCCAATAGTTCACTCACCTGCATGGTTTGGCCATTTGGGGATGATTGAGGTCGTTATCATTTACCCTTTTCCGACAATCTACTAATTCATGCAAGCACCCTCATTTTGCGGATGCTAGACCTGGGAACTGGGTGTCATGCTGGTTGGTTACCCATCAAAAGTGGTGGTCGAACCGGGGAAGATTGATAGACCTCAACAGCGTTTTACCGTCTGGTAAATTAACATAGACCGTGGGAGATAGGGATGGAAGACTAGTTGCCATTAAACCTTGGTGATTTTAAGGGTCTATGTTAATTTACCAGTGGGTAAATCACTTTAACCATATAGGGATTCGTCAGTCATTTTTTATGGTGGTGCACCGCGGTTGACCATTGGGGATTTATCAAACGATGGGCTTATATCATTGATTGAGCCTTATGGGTAACTGGCGAGAAATCACCATCAAACATGGGAATTTAACATGAACCAAGAAACCAAGGGTACAATTGCTAGATGTAGAGTCACTTCCCCCCTGGACAGGCAGCTGCACCATGTGCCCAGATGCAATGTGGCACAGCACCAGCCGCCAGCACCAGGCGCAAAGGCCCCAGAACGGCAGCAGCATCGCCAGGTCGTGCACGCACCAGGCGCAACGGCCGCAGCGCACCAGCATCCATCGCTGCCGCCGCAGCAAGAGAATGTTAAATCACTGACAGGATACGGCGTGTGCTATGTGTCACACAGTGGTGCGTCAATCAAGCAGGCCTCTGAATCCAATGAATGAATCTGAATAATCACTCCTACAGCCACTATGCAAAGCAATCGTCTGACTCCACTGACTGAATCGCTCTCACTTCCCACAGCCAACATGCAACATGAGTGGCCAGCTGCGATTGTTTTCAGACACCTTTGGCGTCAGGTTGTTAATCACACATAGGTGCACACTTCGTGTGCAAACTTGCAACTTCCTCACGCGTGTGCGTGCCATTGTAACACATGCAGGACGACATTGGCGCCCTTCACGGGCAAATACCAACACAGAGTCTCCTGCATAGCTCTGCACTTGTCAGAGACATGCCCATGCAGACAAACTGCAAACATCAGGGACGACCATTGGCAACCTTGACCGCCAACAGCCACGACAAATCTGCCGTGCTCAGTTTCCCAGCTTGCTGCATGATGCGACGGCGTTTTTTCTCCTGCGCCCGGCACAGACAATTTGCTGCAAACAAGCTAGCGTTGATCAAGACAGGACATTATACCATGTCTGATGGCCACCAGTCTATGTCCTGGCTCTTCACCTCTCGGGTTGCTTGCGCCAACTGCCGCTTCAGCGCCTGTCGCGCTGCTTTCAAATCTGCCAAACGGTCTGCCGGCGGCGCAACGGCCGCAACATCAGCAGGTGCTGCTTCTGACGACATGGCTTCGCAGCAAGTGCGTCAAGGTGAGGGTCACCCAGGGCAAGTTCCTTCTGGCCAAAAGCTTGCAGAGTCTTCTGACAGTTGCTTCAGGGTTGCACGCTGCAAGCACATGCTTGCAAAGAGATGACACTAACACTAGCCTACACGGGGAACCCAAAAATGGGGGCTGGGATTATGCATAAAACTCGGCTTCCACAAGCTGGACCCTAATAGTACTAATATTCCTATCAATTATTGGAATCGCAACTAATATCGCAAGCGATTAAAACAACAGGATTTTAGTAGTGACCCATGCACGGTTGACCTGTGTCCATCAGTTATACCCGGCCTGGTAAACGTTTACAGAAAACGAACTGGAAAATCACAATTTTTAATGGGTAAATATGGGTAAATCAACTATAAATTGGCCATTTTCAATAGCTATGTAAGTTTGCCAGAGGGAAATTCTTACAGGGCCAGTTGACGAATGGGATTCCAGGACCAGCTTCGACTGCGACTGTGGCACCAAGGAACGTTTGTCAAAGGTTGCAGCCAAGAACTGTGTGTAGGAGATACCTGGCGTCGTTTCGTCGTTTCTGCTCTGCCATGTTTCAACGAGATGTAAATGTGCTATGCATTGGTATATCAATGGTATATATAAAATCTCATTGGGATAAGATATAATAAAATATGTGATAATGGACAACTCCTCTAAAAATGGAGGTTTATATTTGGGAAATCATCGAACTAAATGAGGGATTTCCGATTGCTATGTCTGTGTATCGGAGGGGAAGTGTGCAATAAATTGGATTGAGACACAATGTATGGTTGGTACATAATTGGGATATCAATAAATGGGAGATGTAGGTAAATATGTATATATATATACATAGATATAAATATATGGCAGTGTGTCAAAACCTTGTACCCCTGGTGAACATCAAAATAGCTGGTAAATGGATGTTCATTCCCCTAAAAATGGTATTAATAGGTATTGATCCATACCCATATAAATATACATAAATATATGGGAATACCATGTTTTCTTATAGGACATGATTCCTCTAAATTGTTTCTCAGTTTACTGTCTGGAAATGATGAAAAAAACCCTGGGGTCTTCCCATCCCATCTGCTCCGTAAGGTGCTGGTATATTTACCTACACAACTGGGTGATTTTTAGGGCAAATGTTGGTAAATATTCCAGCACCATGGAGCATATGGGTATCTCTGTTGGTTTGGTTACAGTAACTTATTTTCAGAAATATAGTTTGGTCTAACTTATGTTCAGAGATATGATTTGGTCTAACTTATGTTCAGAGATATGATTTAGTCTAACTTATATTCAGAGGTATGATTTGGTCTAACTTATTTTCAGACAAAGCCACAGAAAAAGTGCTGGTGAATGATGGGGATATGCCCATGAAAATCAATGGTATCGGCATATATTTTCGCTGTGGGCTTCTCAAAGATATCGATATTCATGATTTTCCCATGCAAAAACATCCAAACATCCCGATTCTCCTTGCAAACATCTCGAGTCCCATACACTTGATATGGTTCATTCCTCTTAGATCCTGTTCCAACACGAGTCACAAGTGGACCAACTCCTTTCACCCAATCTACACGTATCTATATCGTATATAGCCCTTTATTATAGCTATATAAACCTACAACTATATACATATATATATATATTACGTGTATATATATATATATACCTGTAGTGTATATACATATAGCTATATATAGCTATATATGTATATATAGTATCTACCTATAAGCAGGGATCTCATATGCTTCATGTGGTCAACGTGATGATTTTTAGCCTCCCAGTAACAAACACCCTCCGGCAATCACACATGGCAAGCTGGAAAAATCATCTATAAACTGATGATTTTCCAGCAAGCCACATTTAATGACACCGGAGGGTGAACAGCCAATATGCCACTCATATTCTAATCATATCCCCGAATTTATACCCATGACATATCACTGGTTGGTGGTTTCCTCTGAAAACTACTATATAGTCAGTTGGGATGATTATTCCCGATATATGGAAAAATAAAAAAAATGTTCCAAACCACCAGCCAGATCACCATTTACAGAGGCTAAACCATGGTAAACCCCAGATTTTCCCGTTAAATCTGGGTAAATAGTTATAATATTTCACTAACCTGAATTGTTGGGCCATTTGGGGATGATTCCCCAAATCCTAACCATGATTTCCAGGGTTCCGGAGAACAGGGTTCGGTCATGATGAAATTTCCCCAGATGAAATCCTATCAAATCACCATTTTTGCTGATCCAAGGGATTCAATGGGAATATCATGTGGCATCCACCCCATGCCACCTACCATTTGGGGATGATTTGTAGCCACCTACCATTTGTACCATCTTGAAAAATATGAAAGTCAATGGTTGGTGGATTATCCCATATATTATGGAAAATAAAATTCATGTTTCAAACCACCAACCAGCATGAAATTCATGTTTTTGTTGAGAGGCCATAATGATCATGGATGAATTGGCAATGATTAGTAGTGATTTATATTGTACGTATGGAACATCTAGATGATCATTTAAGATGACTTCACCATTGTGTATATACATATACCATTTTTAGTAGTGATCAAATCACCATTTTTTGCTGATCCAAGGGATTCAATGGGAATATCATGTGGCACCCCATGCCTACCATGCCTACCATTTGGGGATGGTAGCCATGGTGATTTTTATGGTTTTGGCTGGTGAACTCCCCTGGCGAGATCCCCACAGGGTCCGGACCATAGCTTTCACGACCGTCGCGACCTCCTTCGAGAAAGATCTCAGCAACGAGTTCCTCAGCCGCCGTTGTAAAACAACGAAAACTCGGTACCCGGATGGTACCCTAAGAGATGGCTGGGTAATGAATGTCTGGTTGGTGACAGCGACGTCTGTAATGTCACTAGAATTCACCCAGAAGACATATGCTGCCTTGGGTCCCTTGGTCTTGAATTATGGCTATGAAGAGTGAACACACATCTTTTCCCAAAACACATCTTGGTTTCTGGCACCAAGTCTCCCAATGGACTGGGCCAGTGACAATCATCTGCAAACCACAGGATGGGGCCCCCATGTGATGTTTGTTGGTTTATAAACCATGAAATAACCCCCATGAATACTATAGTTATATCTACCATAAACCATAGAATGCAGCCACTTATAAGTCAACTTAGCTATCTTGGGGACCCCATCCTGCAGAAACATATATACGTTTTCCTTGCCCATTTTGGGATTAAGTGCCTACTTGTCCAGGGCTGAGTTTCTTCCAAAGCAGAGGACACCAGGCTTCAGTCCCTGCGAATGTGCTTGACAAAACTCCACGTTTTCAATGGAAATGGTTCTTGTGTTTGGTGAAGTGGCCCATTCATTTGTTGCATTGTTTGGTTCCCATCTTATTCAGGCAATTGGACTCCAATTGCATTTTCCTTAACATGTCCCCTCAACACATCCACTGTGTGTCAATCTTACAAAATGGGGCTCCCAAACAATAGTTACCCTCTGGTAAATAAACATAGAGCCTGAAAATAACCAGTTTTTAATGGAAACTAATCTTCCAACCCCTATCTGGCAGGGTCTATGTTAATTTACTGGAGGGTAAGTTGCTTGAAATACCTACACTAACTGGGCTTAAAAAGGTGGATATGTGTCCAGTTGGATGGGTGGACATGAACCAACAAACATAGCTGCAGTCGCGGGCCGTAACAATTATAAAATGGTTACAACGGGTTACATTTATTACTTAAATGAGATTATAAGCCAGTTGTAACTGTTAAGGGCTATAACTGTGGGGGAACCCACTTTGTACAGGAGTTGCTCGTTGCTAATTGGCCTCCGGCTACGCAACGAAACATTGGCCTGTGCGCCCCTCCAATTTTTTCCATGCCAAGATGCAGGGCAAGCACCATAGAATTCAACAAGCTCCTGTGGCAGGGCCATGACATCAAGGGGATGCAGTGTTCACCCCCAAAGAGGTCCAAAGGTGACTCCCAAGTGTCGGTGAAGGGCTTTCTCGCCATCTCCAACAAATAGAAACAATGCCAAATATATTTACCATCTTTTAATTGAGCGATTACGGAAGTAGGAGGTTGGTTGAAGCCTCATTTTTATATGTGCTGGTTGAACGTCTCACAGATCAGTGGAATTGTTGCTCACAGAATGGACACACCAGCCTTTTTGGGGCTTGTGAGTGCATATCACTTAGCGAGTAAGAAGCATATGACATATATACCCCAGTTAAATGGATCAAAGAGTAATGGCATACATGGGATCTAACTACTCATACTTGTTGGTGGTTGAGCCACCCCTCTGAAAAATATGAAAGTCAGTTGGGATGATTATTCCCAATACATGGAAAAGTAAAACATGTTCCAAACCAACAACCAGCATATATAATTATGTATATATATATATATGGATGCGTCAATTGGTTCATAGACTTTTTACAAGCAGTGTGGCTCTGGCTCACAATGATGACCACCAAAATGCCACAATGATGACAAGGACCGGCTGGACCAGCTAAAAAACCAAGTCCATCCGTATCCTGTCTTTGAGCCATGTAAACCATCCCATTCACCAAAGATGGTTGTGTTTATTTAAACCATCATGCGAATAATAAACCCCAATGGGCGATGGTTTAGTATTCGGTTTACCGCTAGTCAATCTCCTGGATTTTGCCGATTCTTGTGATACCCCAATTGCTGGAGGCCTCATAGACGGTCAACATTCAGTTACCACCAACCGCGGTCCAGTTGCGGTCATGGAAATATCGTGCGTGTACTTCTCACCATCAATCTTTTTCACTGACCATCATGCGTCTCAAATATCACAATTCGCCAATCTGAAATAAGGCATTTACCCTCTGGTAAACTAACAGTTTGCGAACTTGAACATTGCCATTTATAGTGGATTTACCCATTAAAAAAATAACGATTTTCCATAGCTATGTTAGTTTACCAGAGGGTAACTTGCGAGCTCAATTCGTCGTGATGTCACGCCCAAATCCCGGATTTTCCGAAATTTCCGGACTTTCAGGGCATTTCTTCACAGTTGCGGCCCAACCAACTACCCTCTGGTAATTTAACATAGCTATTGAAAATCACCATTTATAGTGGATTTTCCCATTGAAAATGGTGCTTTTCTATAGTTATGTTAGTTTACCAGA
Organism: Cladocopium goreaui; assembly: GCA_947184155.2. Taxonomy (NCBI): domain Eukaryota; class Dinophyceae; order Suessiales; family Symbiodiniaceae; genus Cladocopium; species Cladocopium goreaui. The sequence goes on along the minus strand of CAMXCT020000258.1, from coordinate 403,304 downwards.
GGGTATACGTAACTTGGCCATGAAATGATGCAACTGAGGTGAAGCATATCACTAAAATGAGGTCTGTAAGCCAGTTGGAACTGAGAAAAGGGCTATAACTCTAGTTACAAGAGGTCTTTTAATCATCAACAATATGGATTTTAGCCACTCGAAATTGGGACATAGTTGATAAATGATGGCTAAGGATGGCTAAGGGCAAAACACTGCATGTTAACAGAAACGATCACCAGCAAGGTGCTCCTCTTCAGAGATCAAACCGTCACCATTGGCATCAAGTTTCCTGCGGCCATCGGAGCAGTGGCTGCGATCTACCCCGCTTGGGTGGTGATTAATTCCGGGGAATATACATTATCATACTAACCAATGTATATACATATACATATACAGACTATATATATATATTGTGTATGTATATATAATCTAATATATATATATATACACATATCATGATCCCATGTCTCGTGTTTATGGCCCCCCCAACCCAATATGGTATGCGGGGAGGATACATAAAAATATACATATGACATATACAAATGACATATACATATACATACTGTATATATATATATTGCACATAAACATACTGCATGCATATATACACACATGTATATATATACATTACATACTTATGTATACTAACTCGATATATACATATATACATAAAACTTATATATACATAGATTCACACATACTTGCGAAATCTTGTTATTCTATATATATATATATATACACATACATCCATCTCACCATTTCGGGGAGGAGGGGAGGACCACCAAACACTGGGCCATATATGTATATAATATATAGTTACATACATACATACATGCATTGCATTGCATTGCATTGCATTGCATTGCAATACATTACATTACATTACATTACATTGCGTTACATTACATTGCATTGCATTACATTACATTACATACATACATACATACATACATGTGTATATATATATATATGTGGAATTATAACGTTAAACACTGTGCACTGCTCATTTAGCCTATTGGGTTTGTAGGTTCCAACTGTTTTTTGGTTGGGAGGTTGAACCAACCAAAATGATGTAAACAAAACTCGTCATCAAACCACTGATCTGATTGGTAGTAAATTTCTGTAAGAAACATGAAAAAATGCATAATGTCAACACTGCATTAAACAACCACCAGTTTCAAGATGTTTAAGTATAAGATTAACAATCTTTGGATCCCCCACTTCATAAGCCACAGCTTTTACTTCCGGGGTTTAACATTTGTTAAACAGTCGCCTTTTCTTAGACATCCCAGTCGCCGTACGGGTGCACTCCACCAGCAAAGCATGGATCAACTAATGGATCAAATCACATCACCTGGATTACTTTACATTCATACAGTTATGGTCCTTAACAGCCAGAAATGGTTTATAAATGGACATAAATGGAAGTGTAAAACTGCTATAAATGGGTTACACATGGGTTACACATGGGTTATAAATGGAATGTAAATCATGGAATTATAACTCCTATAACTAGGGTTACATATATACACATCATTATAAACCCATAAACATAACTGTTAGTTTGGCCATGACTGTATGTTTGGTGTATACGGTACACGTATATTGGCGATTTTTGGCGTTCCTTAAAATGTTGGTATCCCCAAGTCACCATTGGTTTCGATACGAAGTCATGGTCATCCATGACTTGGATGATTTGGAGGTATCCCCATTTTAGGAAACCTTCGTATACGTACATAAAATTACATAAATATATCCCGCAATTCAAGTGTCAGTTTCATATTCCGATTCTTTCTGGTAAAGTTCCCGGTGTTGTTTTTTCAGTTCCACTTTAGATACCCGGAACGACAAAACATACGTATTTTGCTGGTTGGTCATTATAATTCCCCGTCCATGACAAGCAAAATAACAACAAACAAGCTACTCGAACAAGGCTGTTCCAGTAGCCAAAGCCAATCTTAGATACCCTGCAAAATGATGTTAGCTTACTATATCATACTACATGTTCAGTTTATTCGCCAAAGAATAGTCTCACTTCGTTTTATCCACCATAGTCCATATAATACCAACAAACACCTGGGGCTTGCAAGGACCACAACCAGTATCTATGTTCACTTGGCCCAAAGATTGTAGTCATCAATGGGTTGGTTTACTAAGAAAATCTACCAGAAACCATGGATCCATGGCTTTTTAGCATAAATTCTAGGGGAACCCCCATGGTTTTCCTATGGATTTTCCAACGAAGTGCCAGGGGACATGAAGGTATTGCGCGGGATGCTGGTCTGCTCATCATTCAGCATGGTTACAATGACGTGCAAAGCGGCTCGCCTAGCGCGCGTGCGACGGCCAGGGTGCTAAAAAAGGAAAGGTCAGGAGACAATGAACATGTCCATTAAAATCCCATTACCCTCTGGTGAACTAACATAGCAATGGAAAATCACCATTTTTAATGGGAAAACTCACTATAAATGGCCATTTTCAATTGCTATGTTAGTTCACCAGAGGGTAACATCCCATTACTATCTCATTAATATCGAAATTGACCATTGATATTCCAGTATATCCCATGACAAATCCCATCGATGTACCCATATCGCTTATTTCTTAGATGTGCCGTTGATGATTTTTGATGACGTAAAAATGGTGATTTTCCAGCCATTCCAGTTACCAAAATGTGAATGAAATAACCAGAGGCTTACTGAAACGATGATTTTCCATCCACTGATTTCCGAAAATGATCAAACATTGATAACTGGTTGGTGGTTGAGCCACCCCTCTGAAAAATATGAATTCGTCAGTTGGGACTATTGTTCCCAATATATGGAGAACAAAAATGTTCCAAACCACCAACCAGATAACCATGGATTGTCTACAATGGTTTGATATCAAAACTAAATACAATTACTGCTTGGTGGTTTTTCGCCACCCCTCTGAAAAATGATGGAGTTCGTCAGTTGGGATGATGATATTCCCAACATATGGAAAAATAATGAAACATGTTCCAATATGTTCCAAAATCTTCCAAATCACCAAAAAAAAGCAATAAGTGTGGGCCCTTGGGCTTTTGATCTGTACCCAGTTGTGTCAATGGCACTTTGGGGTTACACTTCCGCTGTTGCTGGGTCATGTGAACGCTAGGGTTCACTCCACGAGGTTGTTGATTTTTCTGCTAAACTCAATGAGAAACAAGACCAAATTAAAGGCTATTTAAATGGCAGCATGGTAACAATCTGATGATCATCAGCTATATACGCATATATACTATACCAAATTAGACATAATTAGACCATTTGGAGGTTCCGAAAACATCTTAAAACATGGGGGTTCATTGCGGAAGAATGTGTCATCCGGGACTATCGGATGGGAACCATATATCGGGGGAGGTTTCCAAAAAATGAAGGTAGCTCCAAAGCATCCAAGATCAGATCATGACTTAATATTAAACCCATGATGACTTGGGGATCCCAAATTTTAAGAACCCCCCCATATATGTTTATCGGGAGAACGTGTTTGGTCGCCCCAATGCAGTTGAACACGAACATTTTTAGGGAGCTTGTGAAAGGTGCGCAACTTCTGTGAAACGTGCACAACTGCTGGGAAACGTGCACAACAACTCTGACACGTGCACAGCATCTCTGAAACGTGCACAACATCTCTGAAACGTGCACATAAAGAATACTTGAAAACACTTCATGGGGGCTTTGAAACACGTTATTCCCATGTTTATGACTGTTTATGTGCATTGGAGGGTTACACTCATTGTGTGTTTTTGAAAGTCTGAAATGTAAAAATACCTATGATATGCGAAGCAGAAAAAACACGGTTGTCAACCTACCACATTGATCATGTTTACCCTCTGGTAAACGTTTACAGTTTGCTATTGAAAATAGTGATAGAAAGTTCGATGATTTACCCAGCTAAAAAATGGTGATGTTCCATCGTTCTTTGTGTTAGTTTACCAGGCCGGGTACCTCTATTCAGAAGCCTCAGTTGGGGGTCAAGATGTTGAGTTCCCATTTCTGTCTCCGTGACTCCGACTATCTGAACGGTTGAGTCTTCTGCATTTCTATCCGACAAGAATGGTGGAGTTCCAACATATGCTACGAGAAGCTGCTACTAGTGAAATCCCACATTCGGAGTGTACCCTCTGGTTATGTCAAAATAGCTACTGGAAATGGCCATAGAAACAGTTGATTTACCCATAAAAAATGGTGATTTTCCATAGCTATGTTAGTTTACCAGAGGGTAACCCTAAACCCTGCTATACGGAGCTGTCTCCCCAGTAGAAACTGCAGACAGAGACGCTTAAACACGTTCTGCTCGTACATCGTCTTGAGGCCTTCCAATCCATGGGACACAACATGGCAGTGTCAAAATGAGGATTCAACCAATTGAAAAAACAACTCAAATTGGTTGTATCCTATTCAAATTGGTTGTATCCTCATTCACTAGTGTGCCAAATTGGTATTTTGAATCCCACATTCAACGTAAATTCAACCAACAAGAATCTGGGATTTTAGCGCCATGGCTTTGCACGGAAATGAGGATACGTCATTGTTGGACAAAGTCAATGAAGTTGGAATTTAAGAAGTTGGGGGGGGGCATAAGAATATGTGTCTCTCTTTATATGGACATGTATAATTGTAAAACACATATAATATAGTGAATATTACATTATTTACACATATACTACAATATGTACATATCTCATATATATATAGTAATCCATTATAATACAGTGTATATTGCATAGTTTAATGATAATTGTTGGCAAGTTGTTTGTAAATAAATGCAAAGCAACAAAAAATGAGGCTCCGGTCATTTTTGACATCTGCTCCTGTCACGAATCGTTGGGGAATCTCATATGGCCATCAGTGCACCAGCACATGGATACAGAAAAACGTATGGCTTTGACTGAACATGAAGAACATTCATAAAATTCAGTGTTTTACCATCAGCATCATCATCTTCATCATCTTCATCATCATCATCATCATCATCATAGTGTTTGAGACATGCCCAATTCATACTGTTGGCATTTGTTGGTTGAATCCCATTAGATGTTCCATGATATCCGGTCATTCCGAGTCATACCTCATTAGATCCATTGGGTGAAGTTTCAGTTCTAAGTAACCATAGTTATAGGGGCTGTGAAAGCCCCATATCCATCCATATCCCAACTTGTGGTGGTTGCTCCCAGGCTATGCGTCATGCGTCGTGCCCCAAGATACACCATCTGCGCTGCCTTCGACAACCTCTTCTTTGGCTAAAACCAGTGTTTCCTCAGTGCAGGCGGGACGGCAGGCTGGGATTTTTCTGGAAATCCTATGCTCTTTTTCGAATCGTAGATGATACAGTTGAGTAAAAAATGATAATGGAATTATTATATATGTCTATATATATATATATTATACAAACATATCTAATATATATATAATATATATATATATATGTATATATATATTACATACTAATATGTATATATATATAATATACATTATACAATATGTCTATATATGTATCTATATAAATATATACATTGGTTAGTATAATAATGTATATTCCCCGAACTCAGAATCAACCAACTGGGGTAGATCGCAGCGACTGCTCAAATTAGTCTTCCGGAGTTATGGCCCTCAACAGGCCATGAAATAACTCCTGCAACTAGTATCACTTAAATGAGGTTTCTACGCCAGTTAGAACTGTGAAAAGGGCTACAACTGTAGTTACAACAGGGTTTTTAACCATCACTTAGATAAGTTTATATATTCGCCAGCTACTACTGTGAATCCAAGGCTATGTTCTGTTGAATCCGTTTGAAACCAAGAAATCTCGGTCTGTTGTCTATGGAAAAAAAAACAATACATGTATACCATATGTCTGGGCAAATGATAATAATTTATTCACCTGAAATGTTGGGCCATTTTGGGATGATTCCTCTTATTAACCATGATTCCAGGGTTCGGGAGAACAGCGAGGTCGTTATAATTTGCCCAGATATGTGTGTGTGTGTGTCAGGTTACTTTGTTTTGGTACCTTATCATCGGTGAACCTGCAAATAACCAGATGCTATATATGAAATGCTACTGTACTAGATCCAGGTCGTTCATGTTGAATCTAATACATGGTGGTGCACTGCTCTGTGAGCCAAGTTGGTCTATAACTACCACTACAATAACTAGGGTTTAGCATAGATAATGATAGATCTATATCTAAATAAATATATATATATATATATTATATCATACACTATATAAATCATAGAAATTTTGGATATAAATATATAAATATCATATATCAACACAATAATATATATATATATATTGAATATGTATATAACTATAAATATATATATATAGTCCAGGAACAGCTTATAACTTGGGGGTACCACCTTACACTGAACGTTTCGAAGTTTGCATGTTTACCCCTTGGGCGGCTACCTTGAGCTCCACCCTCGGACACCGAAGCAACCAATGGTTCCCGTTGAAAATCGTTGGGTTTCCCTAAAGGACAAGATGGTGATAATGTTTAAACATGTTAAAACCCAAGTGTTTCCAAAATTAACAAAAATCTGGGTAAAATATAATATTTCACTAACCTGAATTAAGGCCTCCCATCTTCCTTAGCGGGCCCAAGGTTTTTTCCAGGAAAATGATCTACATTCATGGTGGGTTTTCCCATCTATGTTGGTTTACCCTAGGGTATTTCATATTTCGAACCACCAGTAGTGGTTGATCCATATTGTGGAAATTGTGCTGGTCGTAGTTTCAACCCCCAGAAAAAATGTCAAATTGGAGATCATCATCCCATTCTTACATTCTAAGGTTGAACATCTTTGAACTATTTGAAAACAAAACCAACTTGGTATGGACATGGATCAAATAATCCATTAAGAAATAAATTATATACTTAGTGATCGAAATTACATAATTGAACTATTTGAGCCATACAAAATACCCCTATCCCATCTGATTATACTACTTGGTTGATAGGTTTCCCTACTATGGGTTATCATAATCCCCAGTAAACCAGGTAGTATAATCCCCTATAGCAATCAATTAACCAGGGTATTTTTAATGGCTCACTTGGGATATTTCGCCCCACCATCCATTTCAGTCCAGCTGCATGAGGTCGCAACATCGACCAATGGCTTGGAAAATGCACCTAGAAACATAGAAACAAATGCGATTTCCTATGATGAATCCTATGAAAAACTTATAAATCACCATTTTTCGATAGTTTTCCGATGGTTTTCCCAAAAAAACATCTGACAGAACTATAGAAAATCACCCATTTATAGCGTAAATAACACCCGTCTCCAATGGCCCAGCGACCTCGCGTTGCCTGGAGACGCGCAACCATGGGTGTTCCAGAGCACTTCCTGACCGTTCAGGAAGGTTAATTGGGATGGATCTGGGTGATCATCCACCATTTATATCTGGGTAAATTATAATAATTAATTAACCTGAATTAAGGCCATCAAGGCCTTATAAATACATTATATATATGTATTGTATGGTGGATATATAAATAGTATATTTATATAATAGAGTAAATATATATGTATATAAAGTAAATATATATGTATATAAATCCCATTTTTTAATGGTGGATTATCATAAAATAATATATGTATATATATATATATACTATATAAATCCCGTGGATACGGTGGTGGATAAATTTATGGGTGTATATATATATAATCTATAGTGAAATATTTATATGGATCTGGGTGATATGCACTATATAAATATAATAAATTGAGGATGATATATGGGATATAATGGGATCTTATGTATCATAATGGGATCTGAATTGGGATCTCAATGGGATTTCACCAACAGAAACGGTGAGTTTTCATGATTTTTTGAATGGGACAATCATGGGATGATTCTGGAGTATGCATGGAATATTTAGATATCAATGGGACATACCGGAATATGAATGGAGATTTTGGTGGATGATATACCATCCAGTAATCAATCGTGGCATTGGACACTCCTTATATACAATGTATATATATATATATATTATATTCTGAATAAATATTTTCATGTGTAGGGGATTTCAAATTGCCATGTTCTATTACCAAAAGGTATATGTTTTTACCCAGTCATGCACTGATATAGAGCTATGGCCCACAATACCGGTTATAAGTTGTAAGTCAGTTATGATAAACAAACCATTTATGGAATGTATAGCCCCCATAGACAACCATAAAAATCTCTGGGCTGGAACATCACTTTGCTGGCGATCGAACCCCCATGTCTTGTAAGCTACAATCCATGTCACATGATGTATCTGAGCAAATTATCATCATTCACTAACCTGAAACAAATGCCATTAAATTTCATGATTTATTCCGACTGAATTATAAATTCACGAACCTGAAAATAGCTGAAATCTTGGGCCATTTTGGGATGATTCCTCTCATGAACTCATGATTCCCAGGGTTCGGGAGAACGGTGAGGTCCTTTTTCTAAAATGCCCAGATCGATGGGATTTCTTTCATGATAAATCGCAGATATTTTTTTCGAGCCTGAAAGTGTTAAACATGTTAGGGATGATCTCGGGAAGACACACTTTATGTATATTATACTGGTTGGTGGTTTCAACTCCTCTGAAAAATATTAGTCAGTTGGGATGATATTTCCCAATATAGGGGAAATTAAAAAATGTTCCAAACCACCAATCAGTATGTATATTATATGGGGGTTTCTTACAATGGGGGATCCCCAATAGCTGGATGGTTCATTTCATGGAAATTCCGAAAATAAAATTGTTGATGACTGGGGGTACCCTCATTTCAAGAAACCTCCATATATATATATGTATATATATATACAATGGAATCATAATCATACAACATGGAATATTAAGATACTATTGTAATATAATTAACTCTTAATGGAATATTAAGACATTGATTGGATGGGATTGGATATACATATTGGAATACTAATTGGATTTTAATGGATATACACTCCGGTAGGCAAACTTGGCACTGGATATATATATATATGTATACATAGATGATTTTACTATTAAAACCTTCATTTGTAGGAAATTTCAAATTGCCATGTTTAATTACCAGAGGTTAACTATATATATATATATATCAAGGTTTCGGCTGAGGGACCGTAAGCGCCCCCTTCCTGTCACCTTAGCGGGTTTTCGCCACCACTACCCGCGGGCTGCCATCCGCGTGCTCCCTTTGCGGCTGGCGGCCTTTGCATTCTTGTGCTCTGCGGTCACAGGGCTGGACCGCAACACCTTTGTTGCACCTTCAACCTGGACTTTGGCATCGTGATCGGGCTGGCACCTTTTTCACGGTCTTTTTCCTGGCTGTTGTGTATGTCTGCCTGGTGGCTCTTCTTCCTTGTCTACTCCTTTGTGATCTTCTCTGTCGAGGGCGACGGCAACAGCAACTCAGCGTCGAGCACTGCGGAGGTCCCGAGCCAAGGCACGTCGTGCCTGGCACGACCATCGCAAAGGCCTGACTCCGCTGAGTTCTGCAAGACTCAGGAAAGTTCTTGGAACACTGCTGTCCCATCACTCCAAGGACTTTGGCTTCCTTTGCAAGATCCATCGAGAGATGACGAGCTCACAGGCATCTGGGTGGCTTTGTGGCTTTTGCAAGAAAATGCGCTCGCCGAGCGCCTGGTACTGCGACCTGTGTGGTCAGAGTTGGGAGAGCTGTGCAGTCCCTACGGCCAAGCAGGGTGGACAGAAAGCAGACCAGTGGAATTCTTGGCAGACTGCGAACACTGCTTCGAGGACGAAGAGCCCAAGGCAGCGGAGACAGTCGTCAAGGAGGAAAAACAAATGGAAAGATTCGGCACAGCCATCAAATTCGCCTGCAGGGCAATATTGGCCTGGAAGTGCAACTCAATGGCCTCAGATGCAGCAGACGTCCTCTCCAATGCCTCCTGGATGGGATCTCAAAGGGCTTGGAAAAGGAACTCCACAGAGCTTTCAGCAGCTTCCAATGCCTGCACCAGCACCATTGCCGCCGCCACCGCCTATGATGAGTGGTTATCCGTCACCGCAAGGCGTTCCATGGCTTCATCAACACATGCCTGCTATGCCGTCCATGCATTTCCTGCCACAACAGTCAGAAGCAGATGCAATGGAGGAAGCGGAAGAGCGGAAAGCGGCACTCAGTGCACAACAAAAGCTCAACAAGATCGTCAAGGCGGCCAAGAAAGAAGACAATCTGTCTTCGGAATTCCAGTCTCTTGTGCACGCAGAGATGAAGAAAGACGACAAGGAGAGCACCAACAATTTGTTGGCAGCGGTCAGAGCAAATGGGAAGGCGAAAGAAGCCCTCTTGGAAGTGGAATCATCAAGAATGCAACTCTGGTCTCAGTGGAAAGTTTTCTTGCAACAATCCGTGGTCAAGTGGAAAGAATACACGTCTCAATTTCAAGCATCGGAAGCTGCTTTCCAGTCCAAGATGCAAGAAGCCACCCTGCACCTGCGACGTACGCAGAGGAGAGTGGACATTGCCAAGAAGCGAGCAGATGCTATGAACAAGGACGAGGACATCAGCCTCATCACGGAAGACGAGATGGAAGACTCAGAAGCCAGAGAAGAAGAAGAGATTCCAAGAGACGAAAACGCACAGAAAATCCAGGAAGGATTGAACAATGTAGTCTCCAGCCTCACGGAGCTCTCGGACTCAGCAGACAAACTGGAGCCGAAGCCCAAAAGACCTCGTACAAGGGACGACGAGAACCCAGGAGACTCAAAGGCTGGTGGGCGACAGCCCTCTTTGCAGCCTTTTCGCAAGGCCGACGGAGCGTGACTTGTATGTACGACCGTCTATGGCCGGAGCCAGTACACTGCCCTCTTGCAGTGGTTTTACACTGGAGCCATTCAATTCTCAGTGAACCAACGTTTATGTCCCCGTGGAGTGCAATTGAAACAGCGTCAGACTTAGCATGTGAGATGGGTTATGACTCCAAGCTTCGTATTGACCAATTTGTTCTACCAACACGTGGCGACGTTGATGTTGAAGTTCGTGAGAAACAGCCTTGCAAAGTTGTTCGTTTTGCCGAATCGCCCCAGGCCTTTCAGGGGAAAGGCGCTCCTGAACAGTTCCCGCAGGAGAGTGTACGGCATTACGATGGACAACCAATATCACAATTTTGGCATTCACCACGCAGTTGCCCCATTGACCCAACCGGCGGCAGCAAGTCTCAAGCATCTAGTTCCCGGGATGCAACATCATCATCGAATCGACATTTTCTGGACAGAAGATTGCCACAAGAACTACCAAACTATGTGAATCATCTACAGCATCTTTGGCGTGACAATCACCTGAGGATTGCTGAGGGAGAACATTATTGTGTGCGCACATGGTACATTCATCATACTCATCATCCAGTCTGGCGAGTACCACGATTCATTGACTTGACAGAGGATGTCTTGACATGGCATCGTAAGGTGCTTTCTTCCTGGTCAGACCACATCCATAATGATGAGTTGCTCAACATTGCCATTGCGACCCCAGAAGTTCGCGTCCAAACGACGCACAAACAACATCATGCCGATCTCGTCCTGATTCAAGGTGATCCTGAACGTAAAGGGGCTATCATCACTGTCTATCCTCCAGGAGTTGAAGAACATCTGAGCACCACTCTGGCAGTTTCCTTGCCTGAGCATGTCAGTGGAATGGACGTCATTACTGGAGCGGAGGCACAAGATCTTCTACTTTCGCATGCCTGTGATGTCTTTCATGCCGGATTTCAACTGCCGATTGGGACAGTTCCAACTCATTGGATGGCAAATGGACACACATTTGTGGTTATTTTTCAGGATATGCAGACGGAAACGAACAACGAGATTGAGAGCGCCTTGCCAGCCTTGAGTTCTGAAACTATTGACCAGGCTGAAACTCTTGATGAAGAACCAATTGAGAATGAGAATGAGCAAGAAGGAGGAGAATCTGAACCACATCAAGAATCTTCCAGCAGTTTTGATGAGGAAGCTTTACAAGGACTTTGGATCCACCAACTTCATCAGCCTGCTCATCACTGTTTTGTGAGATGGACAACCTACAATGTCATCCTCTTTGACGCGTTACAGTCGGTTGGACTCCATCGTGATCTTGCTGTTGGTTTTCATTATGTTCAGGCGCCGCTAGTCGATCAACATGAAGCAGAAGAATCCATCATCATTCAACGGGTTGGAGACATTGAAGGTGGATCGCCGGCAAAGCTGGTCATTGTAGATCTCACTTTTGCTGGTCAACTTCAAGGATCTCCCACATATCATAGACGAGTTCAAGTTTTCCCGAGGCATCTCAGTAGAACTGGAGTCCTTCAGGAACTGAACTTGGCAGACCCTTGCGTCATTGAGGCAGATCGGTGCACACTACATCTCAACAATGCACTGTGGGCAAAAGAGGATGCAGCTCCGCGTGAACTTGCTCATGGTGCATATTTGAGACTTGAGGTAAGGCTGCGCAATGACGAGCAAGAGGTCAAGGTACAATCTGCTACACAGTGCAGTAGACCATTGAAGAAGTCGAAGCATGGAGATACTACTGATTCTGGAGACGGAGCGTCATTTTTCCAGACCGGTACTTGGCATATTGTCCAACACAGTTCCGCTTTTCCAAGTTTGGCCAGTACGAGAACTGACTCAGGCACAGGTGTGACTAGGCCTGCACACATCCCACAAATGGATGCCAGAGCATGGATGGTGCCTGCAAGAGCAGCATTTCGTCAATGTGCGGAAGTGGAACATGAAGATGAAGGTCCAGTCATTTACTGGAAAACCTGGTATCTCCATTATCAAAGATACACAAGGAACTCAGAGTCGCGCACTCTTCGCTTGGATGAGGCACGACAATTTTGGTTCCCAGAACTCTGTGATCTCTGGCGTGATGCAATGGACCCATTTGCCCCGGCCAGGGTCATCTTTGTGCATCCGAACCCTCCAGAGACGGACAATCCACAACACATTGGGCACTTGATTCTGGTTCAAGGTCAAGGACCCGGTGTACCGGTTCTGGTTTCTGGACTATTTGAACATCCTATCCATCGTCGTGTATGGCACTTTGCAGCTCTCGCTGAGGAGTTCGCGACGAAGCAGGAAATTCTGGACATACTGGGCATTCAGCGATGGTGTGATAGGAGAGAATGCACCTGCACTTATGGAGGAGTGATGCTTGCAGGTGAAGAATTGGCCAGGTTGCAAGATGGCGACAGTGTGGTCACGAGCATTGGCAGCCCAACCATTGGCCAAAGCAGTGATGTCACATCATTGATGCAATCATCAGGTCCTCCTGGCCCCTCCATTTCACCAGCTTCGACCGGAGCTTCACAAGCTGTAACCGGACATCATTGCCCAGGTTTTCAATTCAATCCAGATGCACCAGCATTCGATCCATCAACACCGGATCTGCGTACTCTCTCAGAATTCATGGCGGATCTATGGGAGAGATGGGATGCAGTCGCCTTTGCGTGGGAGGATGAGGACAAGTCCACGACGTTGGCGACGTGGTTTGTGGATCACCGATGGGGGCAGCCACATGGTTTCGAGGAGCGTCGACAACAACTTTTCAAGGACTATGCCAACTGGGAAGATCAAATTCAGAGAAGATGGCATGACCTTTGGGATGTCAATGCTGAACATGAATTCCATGTTGTCGAGCCCCAACCTCCATGCAACACCGCGGATGCGGAGATCCATGTGATTGTCATTCAGCACCCCAATCCAAGCTGGGTCACCAACTTGGTCACCCGGGAGGAAAGTACTAGACGGGACAATGACAATTACTGGCGCATGGCTGTCACCACACATGAACACATATGGCCTGAAAACATTCTGCTTGCCACGCAGATGGCCCCATTCTGCAGAGGAGACGGAGCACAATGGGATTGTGAGGTATGGATTGGCAATCGACCAATCCAAATGGACAGAGTTTTCCAGGGCCGAAGTGGTTACAGCATCATTCTACGTCTTCGACCATTATTGGTTATCGTCCAAGGATTGGAGCCAGTGCAAATGCAAGAATCAGAAGATGAAGCCAATCTTTTGCAGATTGCTTCTACACAGCGTCATAGTCACGCCAGAGTCAGGGATGAGCGCCTAACTGACAGATTGGTGGCGCATGACTGTCGGCCATCCGAGACTCGAACACTGCATTTAGCCGAGCTGCTAGCTCCACCGTTGAGCCATCCTGACACCGACATGAATGGAGATGAGACGCGGCTGACGGCCGTACGTCTGCTCTCTGGTGCAGATGAACTCCAAGTCCCGCACTATGTGGAAGTGAAAATTGATTATACAGCAGAAGATTTGGTGGCCGAGCTACGACATTGGGGACTTCACTGCCAAGTCATCCAGTTTGGACTGCATGAGAGTTTTCTATGCTTGCCAGTCGACCACACTTTTGAGTCGAACAGACACTTCTTCATGTTTGCCAATGATGACACATCAGATGACCATGGAATTTTTCTACATGCACATCATGAAGAGCTGGATCATCGTGGAATTCTACGCTTACTGGATCAGATGGATTATCCGCGAGCAGTGATCATCTCAGATGTATCACTTCCGTGCGGACTGCGACAGATTCGCTTTCGCAACGTTGTTCCCACTTTTGCAGCCCCGCCACGACCCATGCGATCACGTACCGCATGGCCGGACCGCACAGTTGATGAGTGGCAAGAACGAAAGCTTTTTCCACTGACCAGGCACAATGAGGTCTCCACACAACGCATCACCACAGGTTTCAATGATCAAGATGTCCAGGAGCTTGTTGATGCTGGTGCGCATTTTCTTCAGACCAGTTTTGAGGGCATTGATCTTCCTGACTTTGTCATGGAGAAGGTGAATGTCACGCGCACGCAGCAGAAGTATGACCGATGGCTCATTTACACCGATGGTTCCTCGCAATCCACACTACGTCGGATTGCCCCAGAACGGGTCGATGAGCTAGGTGTACCTGATACATGGGCCATGCTTGTCCTCGGTGAGAAGTTCCTACAAGATGGTCAATCTTTGGTCGAACCCATTGGTTGGTGCACACACCCAGTGAGGTATGACGCCAATGGCTCCTGTTACACTCATGCAACGAGGATTGGGGCAGAAGTCGCTGAGCGTGACGCGCTGATTTGGTCGGGGATTTGGAGGCTCACACAAGATAGTATCACCCCAACCATATTTTGCTGTGACTCACTGACATGTGGACGACAAGCGTTCGGTTTAGCAGGCACGGGCGATGCAGACCCTTCATACAGAATGTTAAGGGGCATTTTCCAAGCACTGGAACATGGATTACCACAAGGCCATCTTCGCCTTCACCATGTCACTGCGCATGCAGGCGATCCGTACAACGAGTTTGTGGACATAGCCGCCAAAAGAGAAGGACAGCAAAGCTTTCTTCATCGCCGAGCTGACCTTGATCTACAAAAGTGGCAGCACATTTTTCCACATCTATGGTTGTGCTTCGCCAGTGAGAGTGGACTACCCCCATGGCGAGATGGACATCTTGCAGTCGAGCTGCCGAAGTTGCCGTCCTCCCACCCATGTGAAGAAGGACATGATGGACAAGGACACACAGAGGTTTTTGACTGCACTTTGAGCATGGCATCTGCAAATGTGTTGTCTCTGTCACGAGGCCCACAAGGACACTCCGGAAAATTGCATTACTTATATGCACAGATGCAGTCTTTTGGTCTTCATGTTTTGGGAGTCCAAGAAAGCAGATCGGATGAGGGAGTCACGACTTCATACAAGATACTGCGTATCAGTGGTGGTCATGCAGAGAAGCAATGCGGAGTTGAACTGTGGGTGAATCTCCAACAGCCGATTGCGACCACAACCATTGGAGGGAAAGCCTACTTCGCAGCCTCAGACTTCCAGGTGATACACCGAGATCCAAGAAGGCTGCTGGTTCGGGCGGAGAACAAGTACATCAATTGCTGGTTTTTTGTAGGACACGGGCCTCACTCCGGACGACCAAAAGAAGAACGCAGTCAATGGTGGGCATTCACCACTGAGATCTTACGAGGACACCTTGATCAACGACCATGCTTCTGGATGATAGATGCCAATGCTGAGCCGGGCACATCTGACAACCAGGCCGTGTTCCAGCAAGGTCTCCGTACATCGAAAAACACAGATTTGTGGAGGGCATGTCTGCGAGCATTTGACATGAGTCTGCCTTCAACTACATGCATCCATCAGGGAGAACGTGACACATGGACAGCAATCGACGGTGCGACCACACACTGCATTGACTATGTTGCTGTGCCTTCTACATGGTTATCTTCATGTACGTGGTCGCAGGTTCTTCATGATTTAGACCTTGCAACAAGCAGAGATGATCATCATGCAGTTGGTCTGGAACTCCGATGGCAAGAGTTGAGAGAATGCCGAACTCCTACAAGGTCCCAGCCAAGTGTTGAATGGTCTGCGGCTGAGATTCCTGATCGCATGCGGACGGCACTGGACTCGCTGATCATACCGGAATGGTCGACAGATATTGAACAACATGAGAAAAGCATCCGACAACAAGTCCAGTCTGCACTCCATGCAATTTCAACACAGAAGCGGAGCATGCCCAAAAAGCCATATCTCACAGATGACATTTGGGATGACCGCCGATGTTTGTTGCAATTTCGCAGAAAGCTCAAGCAAACCCGTGCCTTTTTGAGCAGAGAATGTTTAGCCAGCGTTTTCAAAGCCTGGAGCAGCAGAAGTAGTTCATTGACCGCCTTTGAGGAGTTTCAGTATGGCAGCACCTTGCGCACTGGCCTGCTCCACAACATGGCAGGGTATGTCTCATACAGAAAACGAGTTAGAACAAAGATCACTTTGGCCAAGCACAATCTGATGCAGCAACGTCTTTCGACAGTTAATGAGCACACGTCAGCCAGTGGTATTCTCCATCTTATGAGAGACTTCACTGGGCCGACCAACCCCAAAAAGGCCAAGCAGAAGACCATACCCATGATCTACAACAAGGACAATGTACTATGCCGTTCACCTACTGAAGCTTTGGAGGCTTGGATCACCTTCTTTGCCAGTATGGAAGGTGGACAAAGACAATCAAAAGCTGAACTACGAGAAGACTGGATTTCCTCAATGGTCGCAATGCAACCCACAGAGATCATGACTGATGTCCGACATATGCCGACTTTAGTAGACTTGGAGCTGGCCTTCAGGCGTGTGGCGTGCAACAAGGCGGTCGGGCCGGATGGAATCCCAGGAGAGGTGTGCCACTATGCTCCGACTAAATGTGCACGTGCCAACATTGCTATCTTGTGGAAGCTGCTTTTGCTGGGACAGGAGCCCCTCATGTACAAGGGAGGTCTTCTTGTACAAGCCTACAAAGGCAAAGGTGCAAAAACATCCTGTGCTTCTTTCAGGTCTTTGTTGATCTCCAGCCACTTTGGCAAATCCATCCATCGAGCGCTGCGATCCCAACAAGCAAGTGTGTTTGAAAAGTTTCTGCAAGCGCAACAGTTGGGAGGAAGAAGGGCTATGCCCGTCACATACGGGGTTCACTTAGCCCGGGCATATATGCGACAAGCCAAAGCAGGTGGACGTTCTTGTGCGATTGTGTTCCTCGATCTGAAGGAAGCCTTCTACCGCATCTTCAGACCCATATGCATGAAGGACTCTGTGACTGACGAGGATCTCGCCAAGCTGATGCACAAGCTGAACATGCCGGAGGATGCAGTCGACATGCTACGCGTTATTCTTGCGGGTCCCAGCGCTTTGGAACAGGCGGAACTGTCAGAAATGGAAAGCAGGTGCCTCAAAGCTGTCCATCGTCAAACACATTTCTGGATGAGACAACAGGAGGATGTAGTGCAGACGAAGTATGGCTCGCGGCCAGGAGATCCATTTGCCGATGTTGTCTTCAGTTATGTTTGGGCTGTGGTGCTTAGAAAACTACAGCATTTCATGCGTGACAACGGGCTCCTTAGCTCCTTCCCCCACTTGCCGCACCTGCAGTTCTTCTCCGATTCTTCACAGAACATTGATGGCAACGAGGAGTTCATAGGGCCAACATGGATGGATGATTTGGCCGTATGCATAGAAGCAGATACATCCGCTGAGGTTGTCCGCAAGACTGGCGTGATGACAGGTAAGCTTTTGGAGCTTTGCATCGAGCACTGCATGACTCCCAACCTGTGCAAGAACAAGACAGAAGCCCTTTTCTCCTTCAGAGGACCAGGCTCACGACGCTACAAGAAGCTCTTCTATGGACCTGATGCGTCAGGAAGTCTCGCTGTGGTGTCTGAGTACGGGATGCACCATGTACCGGTCACTACCAACTACAGTCATTTGGGAGGACTCCTTCATCACTCGACTGACCAGAAAGACGAGATCAAAAGACGCATTGGCATAGCCTGCGCGGCCTTCAATCACCACAGCAAGTTGATCTTCCGCAATTGGAGCTTGCCCTTAGCCAAGCGCACTCAGCTATTTGAATCTCTAGTTCTGAGTAAGCTTTTGTACGGGGCAGAAACATGGGTGGTGACGGAGAATGCCACGGTAGCGCTTTTCAATGCAGCTGTGATTAAGCTGTACCGCAGACTCCTTCGGGTGCAGCCTGATCAGCATTTGGCTGATGATGCCATCCTGTCCCAGGTTTGTCTGCCCAGTCCAATTGAGCTTGTCAGGAGAGCGAGGCTCAGATATGTTGCTACACTATTTCATTGCGGTGAACGCAGTGAATGGGGACTCCTGGCAAAGGACATGGCATGGACTTCGCTGGTGGAGGAGGACATGGTCTGGGTCTGGGACAACATTTGGCACAGCTCCACGATGCCGGACCCCCGCACCAATTGGAGTGCATGGAAGGAACTGATTGTCCATCACCGCTCATACTGGAGACGGCTTGTCCGTCGCGCGTGTGAGCATGCCATTGCCCAACGACGCAAAGTGTGGCTGACGCATCAGTTTTATGAGCAGATGACGATCATTCTTCGCAAGATCTACGACTACGAGCCGCATGACAACTGGAACCCCCCTCGGGACATACCCGTCTACGGATGTCTTCAATGCCAGAAGCAGTGCCGAAACAAAGCGGGTGAAGCAGCACACATGTTCCGGGCGCATCAGCACGTGGCCAAGCGCAGATTTCTGAGCGACTCCACCGCGTGTCCGTCCTGCCTCAAGGAATATCACACTATGCAAAAGCTCATGGCACACTTGTACTATGTCAACTCATGCCGTCAGACCTTGCTGAGTAGAAACTACGTTTGCCCACCAGGGCCAGGAGCAGGTTCGCAAGAAGACCAAGTACTATGTCGTGTACATGATCGCATGTTGCCACCGCTCCAGACGGAAGGACCTCAGCTTCCAGAGCCGAGAATGAGAGAGGAGACAGAAGTGGATAATGACCTCCACCTCTTCTTCATGGAAACCTTCTTAGACGCCAACGACCTGAATGAGGCAATGAGCGTCTTTGAACAAGAGGCTCAGCAGAGACCATTATCCTGGACTACGTGGACAAGCACTCTCCGCTACTTCATGGATAACCTGGAGGATGAGGATGTGCACAGATGGCAAACCACAGCGTTGCGAGCCCGCACAAAACTCGAAGGCTTGCTTCAGCCAGAGAAGTGGAATCTGTGCGCCGTAGCCACACATCAACATGAAAGTCTTTCTGACCTGGAGCAAGAAAGCAGAGACGTTGCGGGCACATCTTGGCCCCAGCGTACTCACATCCCGCCAGCGTTTGGGAAACACCGAGTGTTGCTCCACATGTTTTCGGGAAGACGCCGAGTGGGAGACGTGCAATTCTTTTTGGATCGCATGACCCCTCCGGACAACTATGTGCTCCACGTTGTCAGCATGGACGTGGTGGTTGACCGCGTTTGGGGGGACGCGATGGCTCCTGGTACAAGAGACTACTGGTTGAGGGCGGCCACCGACGGCTACATTGCAGCCTTTCTTGCAGGCCCGCCCTGCGAAACCTGGTCTAAAGCGAGAGGCCAACAACTCAAGCAGGCCCGCCACAGTCGAGGTCCTCGAATCCTGCGGACCGAGGACCACCTTTGGGGCTTGCCATGTCTGGCTTTGAAAGAGGTGCAACAGGTCATCACTGGCAATGAGCTGCTTACATTTACGCTACTCATGGCTGGGAAAGTGATCTGCACTGGTGGTTCAGGGGTGGTCGAACATCCCGCCGAACCGGAAGAACCACAGGCAGCTTCGATCTGGAAGCTGCCGGCAATGCTTGCTCTTCTTCAAGCACCAGGTGTCCAACGACATCGTCTATGCCAAGGACTCTTTGGTGCTCCTTCAGCGAAACCGACTGAGCTCCTCACGATCAACCTGCCCAGACTGCCGCTCCATCTTCAAGCATGGATGACGCGGTCTGAGAACCCGAGAGGACAGGCAATTGGTCTGACTGAGGACGGATTTTGGCGTACCGGATATCTCAAAGAATATCCGCCAGCTATGTGCGGAGCACTAGCCGATGCTTTCCGCACCAGACTAGATTCTATTGGTGCGACGACCGGGGTCGAACCATCCGAAGCTGACAAAGCTCTGTGGCGTTCACTTACTGTGACAGCGTACAGCAGCCACATGGGAGCTGATTATGCCGGATGAAGCTTCGGACCTTGGTGAATTCAAACAGAACCTTGCAAGGCCGCGGCGTGATGCAGCAGTGGGCCGAAGGGAAAAAAAAATATATATATCTTATTTCTGGTCATTTGGGGATTCCAAAAATGGTGCGTACAGTACCCTGAACCATCCAAAGCCAAGCACGTGGTTGTTCCAATACTAAAATAGTCTACATCTCCTATTCTTTAGGACGCTTTCAATTCAGCTTCCCGAACATGACAAGCTAACATGGAATTCAAACATGGGAAAGCATACATCCCAACATTTGTATCATATTCCATGAAATGTCCCATATACTACCTATTATCAGTCCCATATTCAATCCCATATATAAACCATTTCATTCATCCCACGGTTCTATGATCCAGGCTCAGAGCTACACGGTTCTATGATCCATGATGGTCCATACGGTTAAATGAAAACCATTGGTCCAAGCATCTGGCGCTCAAACGCTCGGCAGCATTTGACTTCAGCATTTTCCTTGGTGATGTTCTGAATCATCTGAGTCCTTTATAATGGAACTTTTGCATGAACTTTTGCATGTGCAAAATCCGCAAAATCCAAACCCATAGCATCCATGGTGCTGGTAGAAAAATGCATACGTGACTGGGGTATATTGATGGGATATGATGGGATCCATGGTGCCAAAATGCCCAATTCCCCAGACTCTCAGAGCCAAACATAAATGGAATCCACTTCTGATTGTCAAATAGTTTCTCTCAGGAATCTGGCACTTCTGGCACTTTGAATTGAGTTGATAACAATTCATATACCCTCCGCTGAACTCACATAGCTGTGGAAAATCACCATTAATAATAGCTAAATCAAAAACAATGTATGTATGTATGTATGTATGTATGTATGTATGTATACACATAATATGTGCAATTTTCCATAGCTATGTTGAATTACCAGAGGGTAATGCACATGTTACACTCATATTAAAGAAGATCTGATTGTATCATTGGACCATTGCAATTAGTTTTGCAATGTATTCCCGTTTTGTATTGGTTGACTTATGTTCATGCAATCTAATCTTCATGCGTCTTTATAACGTCATCCAAGACCCAGCCCCTACCTCCAAACTGATTTGATAAACACCCATAACAAGCTAACATAGAATTCAAACATGGGAGTTTGACATGATACAAGGAGACAACACCAGTCAAATCTTCCGGGAGGCTATCTCACTCGTGGCACGGTAGAGCTCCATCCAAAATTTCACATCATCTTCCAATACCCCATATGCTCCATGGTGCTGGTATATTTACCTACATATTATAACTGGGCGATTTATGTTGGGCAAATGCTGGTAAATATTCCAGCACCATGGAGCATATGGAATACAGGCTTGGAATCCAAATTGTTCTCGATTTCGGATTGTGGGCAGGTTTCAAGCGATTTCAGACTGAGCAACTAAGCCTGCCTTCCCAAAGATAAAGACAATCCCAAGTATACAAGGTAGTAGGAAAACCCCCCTGGAATAGTTAATCAATTATCATTTGCAAGTCATATATATATATACATATTAACCCGCAAAAGATAGAATAGAAACAAACTACTAAAATAGTGGTAACTCACGCTTCTATCTATTTAATAGTGGAAAATACTCTCTCTCTCTCTATATATATATATACATATCACTATTGATTAATGGTCAAAGACTGTGATTCGATCCCCCTATAATAGCCAATCAACAGTCAAAGTGGGTGAGCACACCCTGCGGGTCAAAGTGCGCATTTGAAGCAAGAATCAATGGTTTTCATGGTTATCATCCCTCCAACTAAGATTCAACATGGGTAAAACAGCTTAACAACCAAGAAAACCCCATAAATTATGCAGATAGATAATAATAATAATAAAAATAATAATAATAAATATATAAACACCATGAAGCACCCATATGTGTATAATTATACATGTATATATATATATATACATATATATATATATATGTTCGTATAAATCCAGTCCAGGGTATTACCCTCTGGTAAACTAAGGGTTCGCGAACTGGAAAGATCCACCATTATATAGCTGGGTAAATCAACTATTTCGACTGGGCCATTTTCCAGTTCGCCAGTAATTAAGTTGGGTAAATTTTCTGCTTGCTTTCTGGACGTAAAATGATCCTGGCCCTCCTAGTCATGGTTGGTGAATGGTAGATGCGCATAAAATGATTGTGAATGATGCCTCTGGTAAACGGGCTAACAAAAAACGAACTGGAAAGATCCAGGAGTTTTTGTCGCTGGGTAAATCAACGAACTTTCGACTGGGCCATGGCTTCCAGTTCTGTTTGATGCTTCCCAGATGCTCCATGTATAGTATATTTACCTACATTTGGCTCGTTTATGGGGTAAATGTTGCTAAATATTCCATACATGGAGCATATGGGATGATGGGGAGATGTACTATTTGGATCCTACTTTTGTCATAAAACAGTGTAAATACCAGTATGTTTGACCATTTTTAGAGCAACAATCGCTTATAAACTCTTCATAAAATTCATGCTCAACTCCCCAGCACTGAACCGAGAGGCAGCATCAAGTTGGTTGCTCCTTGGTTCACCTCCGCCCAACGCCTGGCGGTAACGAACAACCAGGACCTACCCCTGGCGGTAACGTCAACGAAGAGTTCGCCAAGTGGACAAAATCACTATGTTGTAATATGTTATAGCTAAACCAACAAAGACACATGGTGATATAATTGTAAAATATCTATAGATATCTAAGATTTTTTGTGGGATATACTGGGAATGGAAGTCAACTTATGACCAACTATCTACTGTATAAATGGGTTTACTTTCACACATTAAGTGTTGATATATCTGTATATATCTGGGTAAGTTAAAGTATTTCACTAATCTGAATTAAGGCCATTTGGGTATGATTTCCCTTATTAACCATGATTTTCCAGTGAGGGAGAACAGTGAGGTCGTTATAATTTATCCAGATATATACTGTATATATATATATATACATTAAATATTCACCTGTTCAACCCCAGTTGTCTCAGCATTTTCAAGCAATCTTCGGGTTGATTCCTGATAGAAATCTTGCTGTGAATTCCCCCAAAAAAACAATAAACAGTTTGGTGGTTTTAACCATCTTGAAAAATAGTAGTCAATGGGAAGGATTATCCCATATATTGTGGAACATAAAAAATGTTCCAAACCTCCAACCAGAATATATATATATATACAATACCTGGTTTTGGCACTGGCCATCACTGGCCAACATGTTTCCTAAATACATCTAAATACGGCATCATTTATGATCTGGTTTTGGCTATTTGCTGCTTCCGGCGATCAATGAACTTTAGGCAACTCCCCGAGGATAAACACACATACCGAAGAGGCAGCGCCCTGCTTCCAGTCAGAATATCCCAAGATCAAACTGGGGTTACGGTACCATGAATCATGAGCCTCGATTTTCTTTCTGTGGCAACAGTTCGTTGACAGCTACAAACTCTGAAGTCCCCAGTTCGTTCAACTTGATTCGCAGTTTGGATCGCTGCCAGCAAATTGCCATAACCACAGTCGCTCGATTCAGATGAATTCCTCAGAGATCTCTGTGTAAGTTGTGACCAGAATTCTGCAGGATCGCTTTGCTGCCATCACGCCCAATAACCTTATCCACCGGTTTCATCATCTTGTTGTTGGCAAAGTCTTTGCAAAAATACAAGCGGAAAGAGTACCAGAACAGTTTGAAAGGATGCCAAAAGCGAGTGCCAAAGTATTGCCACAGCCCCCTTTCTGCCTACTGAAATTCCACCAGACCAATCAAATGTTTGGTTGCAGTGGGTGCTCCATCACGTGCTGTGCTCGCACAGAAGCCCTCCACAAGTGTAACATCGTAACTGGCAAAGATTCAATGCATACCTACAGCGCTATTTCAGGATTTTACTTGTCCAACTCGTGCGGAATCCCCTTCACAAGAAGGAGTATAACCCCAAATCAACAAAGAATATCGAAACTTTCGGCGGGCTATATGCCAAAAATTAAAGGGCGGCAGCAACCCTCCGGTTTTCAAGTCTTGCTAAAAGTCAACGTTTGCCTAGGAAATATCTATTTTTGGAATTAAACCAATCTTTTTGATCCACAAAACGGTAGGTCAGTTGATTCAGAATAACTAGGCTCACTAGGTTTTGCCAAGTTGCATATGTGTGGAATTTTTGACGGGTGATGATGGGTAAACATGAGCCAACTTATAACTCAAAGGCTGGTTTTGTGAAAATGTATGCTGAACATTGGCAAACAACGCAATCCGGCTGCTGGGAATTCGACTTCGCCATTGTTGCCGTGGTTGCTGATGAATGCCCAACCAATAAACCGCATCCCCCAAAAGATGGCGACAAAAGAGTGTTTCTGCAGTTATGGCCAGTTATAACTGGTTATTTAACTATGAGAACATTCATATACGTTCTGGTTGGTGGTTGACCTACCCCTCTGAAAAATGATGGAGTTCGTCAGTTGGGGATAAACTATTCCTAACTGAATGGAAAGTCATAAAATTCATGTTCCAAACCACCAACCAGTCATTATTAACCATTTTTAACCATGATTAATTATCATTACCCCATACTAACGTTCTATAAAGGGCTTAGTTCAGTACCCCCCAGCGTCCTCGCCTTCCGTTCCTCGGTGGCCCGGTGGCGTCAACATCATCAGCGCGGCTACCCTCTGGTTATGTCAAAATAGCTACTGGAAATGACCATTTTTAACGGGAAATCACCATTAATCACCATTAAATCACCATAGAAATAGTGGATTTTCCCAGCTATAAAATGGTGGATCTTTCCAGTTCGCTATGTGACAGTTTACCAGAGGGTAAACTCTCTAGATCAATTGAGATACCTTGCAGAAATGATTTTCCAATTTCGAATTGGCTCGATTTTTCACATATTCATTTTTGGTATTTTCAAAATCCACTCAAAATGTGGCTGAGATTTCTCAATGGATCCACCTCATGAAGAAAATCACCCTGCTTGGGGGCGCAGTTCCAGTTATAATTGGATACATAACCATAAGTTACAGAGGTTACATTCCAAATTATGGAGATTTCTATGGAGATTTCTATGGAGATTTCTAGCCATGGTTATAGCCACCCAAAGTGCCCCAAGTGCTGAAACACCAAGAATCAACTTCAGTTTGCCTCGCAGAATGGCTTTCCGAATGGACTCCTTGCTGGCGTCAACACCTGCAGAAAGAGGGGTGAAAGGTCGACTGCAAAGCCCTTGCAACACAAATGTAACTGGCTCAGAAAAAAAAACTATCTAAGAATATTTGCATTGTACATATTATTAATATTATTATTACTATTAGTATTGTTTCTCTTATATCATATATTATTATCATTATCATTAATCATCAGCGGTGTTATCAGTAATTATTAGTATTGGCATCAGTATCATGATTGTTGTTATACTATCATATGTAACCTTGCTTGCAGGAGCTGTCATCCCATTCAAAACTGTTGATGGCCATACCTGTGGAAATTCTGCCACTGCCCTAGTACAAAGCCTTTCGAGGCACATGACGGGGGAGGTGGCCGCAAGAAACCACGCAATTGGTTCCGGGAAAACTATAGCACTTGCAGAACCTTGAAGAGGCTATCTCTCTCTCTCTATATATATGTAATAATACACATATGTGGTCGAATGATTTGAATGAATGGCTGCAAGCGATCGCAGTTATTTCGAACTCATGTCATTTGAGTAAGTGTGAACAAGTGTGTAGCATTGTGTACCCCTTAAGTTGGAGATCAAAACTACAACATGACCAAGATCTGTGTTCCTATTCCTATAGATTTAGATCATAAGTAAATAGAACACAACCATAAAAGACTTGTAGATTAGCAAGAATTATGTAGTCTAACATTGTTAAGACAGGATTCTTTAGATTCTCAGCAATCCCAATTTATCAACCATCCTTTTAAGCCTTTTGCTCCGGGTCAGACTGGGGACATATTAGATCAGTGTCATGCTTGGTCTGTGGGCATTTCCACAGGGGATTATGTCATAATATGATATTCCACACTGCATTAGTGCAACCGGGCAACCCCCCATCATTGTCAACCAACTAGCATTTTGAAACTGCTCTAGAAGTAGTTACATGCTGTATCATCTCCAGTGTGCTGAGGATAACGCTGAGATTTTGGGAAAATAATTGTTGTGGGAAACATGTGTGTCCTTCACTGCTTCCTTGATGCAGCAAGATAATTGCTGGGATGTTTTTTTCATAGCCCATCCACAAAGTGGCGCCCCCCAATGGAAAAAATGGCTGCTGGCTACCCATCTGACGCCTATTCGTTTCATCACATTTCATCACTATAAACCCAACCCTTGGCCTACTTCACCTACTTCCAGTACTTGTAGCAACAGAAACCTGTTTTTTTGCACCGTCGTTCGTTGTGTATGGCTCTTGCAGATCATGAAACCGCTGCATTGAAAAAGACACTCTTTCCCCCAACCGCTAACGACTACGATAGCATGATTCAATGGATTGGTTGAAGGGAACATCTACAAAAAAACAATTGATTCTCCGATGAAATATGGGTTTTTCCCGTAACATTTCCCTTAAACCAATCCATTGAATGATCAAACTTGTGAATGGGGGCCAAATTTGTATTTGAGTCAAAGGCCAGAATGGTTCTCAAAAGGGAGAGTTGGAAACTTTGACTTGAATGGTAAATTGTGCCATGAAGTTGGAATCATTCCCAAAAGGTCAATGGCTTCATTGGAATCTTGGCCACAAAGATGGTTCTCAAAGCTACAAGGTGGTGCCCCATAGTTAGCTAAGTTGGTTTATAACTCCCATTTCACTATGGTTTATGGTACTTATAACTATAGTTACTGGGGCTTATAAACCAACTTATAACTGGGGGGCCTCACATTGTATGGAGTCAACAATCATTGGGGATCTGACAACCTTGACCATTTGTTCATGTCTATCTCTGGAAGGGGTGCCCATTCGTTTTTTCTAAGTTGGTGAGTTAACCTCCAATAACTCGGCTTTGTGGTATGTAGAATATACACATATCATTCTAATTCATTCCACCCTCTGGTAAACTAAGATAGCTATTGAAAATTGCCATTTATAGTGGATTTATATGGATTTACCCATGAAAAATGGTGATTTTCCATAGTTATGTTAATTTACCAGAGGGTATCTATACAGTATTCTAATGTATTCTACAGTTCATGGGGAAGCAACAAACATTTCACTGGCTGGCACCAGCCAGTAAGTCACTGATGCATCGTTGCACCAAGTGGCCCAAGAAGGGAAGAAAACCGGAGAGAAGGATGTGTAGGATCACACCACCTGGGGATTTTCGGGGGAAAACGGCGAAAACATCCAGGAGCCAGGGGCCAAACAAAATCGGGAAGTTATATGTTAACTTATGGTTAAACCCCATGAATACTACAATGTGAGGCCCCCGTTCGATAGCTAAGTTGGTTATAACTCCCATTTCACTATGGTTTATGGTACTTATAACTATAGTTACTGGGGCTTATAAACCAACTTATAACTGGGGGGCCTCACAGTGTATAGTTATATCTACTATATCCCATAGTGACATTGGAGTTATAAACCCACCAACTTAGCTATCTGGTAAACGTTGAAAGTTTGCTATTGAATTAATGTCCATAGAAATAGTCGGTTGACCGAGCTTGAAAATGATGATTTTCCATAGTAATGTTAGTTTACCAAAGGTATATGTTAACTTATGGTTGAAGAACAAAAAACATGTAACTGTGGATTTACATGATAAACATCTGTGTATATTCATTGGTACTTAATAGTTATTTCAGTGGATTTACTTGATGGCTCATCTTGATGCCACTTATCAGGGATTTTCTACCCACTTACGATTCGCGGGATAAGCAACAAAAAGTATGGTGAATATGATTCTGCAGTTATGGCCATTTATCAGTTATAAGTACTTATAACCCCATTTATAGAATGTATAATCCCATTTATAGCCAGTTATAACTGGTAAATGGCCATAACTGTGTAGATATCTGTAGTTTGATGGGCAGGCCGAGGCCTTTTGGACCCGCAAACTGATTCGCTCTGCGGGACCCAGGAACGATGCGTGGTTTCTCCCGAAAGTCAGAGCAGTCAGTTTAAGATACCCTGCACACAAACAGGTTCGTGTACATCCCCATTTGCAGCAAATACACATACCCTCTGGTAAACTAACATAGCTATGGAAAATCACCATTTTTAATAGGTAAACCCAGGTAAACCATCTATAAATGGGCCATTTTCCATGGCTATGTTAAATAACCAGAGGGTAGCTGTACTAGATAGCCAACAAACTGCACCTTTTAGAGGATTCTCCTACAAGGTGAGACCGCAGGTTAAGTAAGGTTGTGGTTTATCAATGCATCTAACTACAGCAGCTAGTTACCCTCTGGTAATTTAACATAGCTATTAAACATGGCCATTTATAGTTGATTTACCCATTAAACATGGGTGATTTTCCATAGTTTTTTGTATGTTTACCGTGAAACATGGTGATTTTCCATAGTTTTTTGATGTTTTTTGTATGTTTACCATGAAACATGGTGATTTTCCATAGTTTTTTGTATGTTTACCATGAAACATGGTGATTTTCCATAGGTTTTTGTATGTTTACCAGAGGCTAGTTACATCATCTGGTTACATCTGCCATGATAAGCTTCGGCCACCGAAGTTGCCGAAGTTCATCCCATCAGCATGTTTCTTGTCCTCCAAGATCTCCAAGCGTTTTTCGGCACAGCTTACAAGGTATGACCGTTTGCAAACTGTAACAAATTACCAGAGGGTATGGTTTGGGGATCTAGTTTTCGGAGATCCTTGAGAAATGAAGGATTTGCTAAGGTGATATCCTTTAACATACAAGGTGGTGCCCCAGTTCGCTAGCTAAGTTGGTTTGTAACTCCCATTTCACTATGGTTTATGGCAGACATAACTATAGTATTCATGGGGGTTATAAACCAACTTATAACTGGGGGGCACCATCCTCTGAAAATGACCAATTTATAGTGGTGGAAACTATAGTCTTCCAACCCCGACAAAGATCTGGCAGGGTCGAACTGTGAACATTTTCCCGAAGGGTACATCTCGACCACAGCTTTCCGGCCACTCTGGCCAGTGCTGGCACAATCTTCGCGGTCAGCTGTTGAATTCTGCTCATCCCCGGACACCAGTCGGTGTCAAAAGACATCCGTGACATCCACATGTTCGATGGGGTTGTTATCCCCAGTAAAATCTATTATATATATAAACATTCAACCATTGTGTGCCAGTTTTATTGCTATGATTAATGAATAACAAAACATCTTTGGTGGTTTAACAACAACTATGAAGACGGTATCTTCAATAGCTTGCACGAATCGTGCATAGTTGATGAACCAAATCCGTTATATTTATGGTTACCATCCTCCCAACTAACTATAAACCATCATTTATCCAGTGTATCAAGTGTCCATAATCAAGAGCCCAAAGCCAATAATCTGGGCAAATTAAACAGTTCGTAATATTTTGCTCAGCTGGAAAGTTTGGATACCCTCTTGAAGATAATATTTCACCTTACTAACCATGATTCATGAACCAAATAGTATCTAAGTTACCAGCTATAACATTATAAATATGTCAATTACCCTCTGGTAAACTAACATAACTATGAAAAAACGCAATGTTTTATGGGTAAATCAACTGTAAATAGGCAATGGTCCAGTTCGCAAACTGTAACAAATTTCCAGATAGCTAAATTTTTATAACTCCAATGTCACGATATAACATGATATAACTATAGTATTTATGAGTTTTTTATTAATGTAACAGCCATTACCAGAGGCTATCATATTGGGTCACCATTCCCCTATCCATCCATTGGAAAATGTCTTCTGGATGACCCCGGCAACTCCAGACATCACAAAGGTGAGTATACTGCCTCATGAGCACCTGGCGGAAGATATAGCGTGGCGAGCGATTTTTTCGGGCAGAAATATTTTGTAGCTGCCACAACGCTAGCTGTGAAACTGATATCACTCAAATAAGGTGATTTATAAGCATGTTATAATTGTTATGGGCTATAATTGTGTATATATACATATATAAATAAATATATATATATATGTATATATAAATATACATACATATATATGGGCAAATTAAAATAATTCACTAAGCTGAATAGTTCGGCCATTTGGGATGATCTC